>PVIY010020065.1:0-44671 GCA_004026745.1 Myrmecophaga tridactyla | reverse complement strand
TGTGACTGTGTGATTGTGAAAACCTTGTGTCTGATGCTCCTTTTATCTACCTTATCAACAGATGAGTAAAACATATGGAATAAAGATGAATAATAGGGGGAACAAATGTTAAAATAAAAATAAAAAAAAGAAAGAAATATCACCAAAAAGATGTGGGTTTTCTCTTTGCTGGTTGTAGTATTGGTTGTCACATCAAGGGGAGTATATGAAGCAGAGAGAGAAAAAGCTGGCTTTGGAGGAAACATGCAGGTTACCTAATTGCTCTCAGGTGATTGCCATCATACAACCCCAAAGAGCAGTGTTTCTGCCCAGCCATGTCCTCCATCACTCTAAGAGCACCTCCTCTACCAACTGGGAAGAATAATAGAACCTACCTCACTGGTTGTGTCAAGGATTGGATTAGATAATGCATCTGCAGTATTTAGTATAGGTTCTGGCTGTAACACTAGAAGTGCCCAATAAATGTTAACTGCTATAATAATGATGATGATAATAAGAGAAGAAAGGAAGGAGGCAAGGACCTCTTCAGCCTCAAGTGCTTCTAGGACAGCTTCATAAGTTAGGGGTGAGAGGAAGGGAGGAGCGGAGAGAAAACTTAAAAGCATAGAAATATAGGTGAAAGGGGGATCTGGAGATACTATCTGTCTCAAAACTTTAATATCTTACTTATGAAATTGAAGGGTGTCAAGAAGAGTTAATCCTGCATTTACGAATTTGAAAATTTTAGGTTCTTTGCCTGTGTATCTCTTTAAATTCAAATTTCCATTTAAACAGATTTACATTTTAGAAGAGAGGAAGAATGGAAAAAAATCCACTTTTCAATGTTCCAGGGTCCTGGTTTACTGTTTGGCCTTTTTCCTCCTTCACAGTGGCCCACAAGTGTGTGCCAAAGCTTGTGTTGCTATCATAGAGTAATTTTGTTTCTTGGTTGTTAGGTGAGACCCGTGTTGGAAAGGTCAGAGTTAATAGAAAACTGTCTTACATTTTGACTCCATATTTCTCTGTAATTTAGGATTTTCTTGTTGGAGTGCAGTGTGCGAGAAGTACGAGTTGCCGTGGCCACCATTCTGGAGAAAACTTTAGACAGTGCCTTGTTTTATCAGGATAAGGTCAGTCTCATTTTTAAAATCTGATTTGTACATTCTGTTTTTCACCAAATGTTTTAAGTTGTACATAATAAAAAAGAGAGCCTAGGATTGGTTTCTGATAATTTTGTCATATAGAACAAACCTTCTGCAAACTGACTATGTGATAAATGCAAGGATAGCAGGCATTCTCTCCCTTCCTCTCATATCCCAGAAAACAGAATAGGGTAGGAATTTTGGTCTGCTTTGGTCTGCTTTGAGATTTTTTTCTCTAAAACATCCCTTTTCAAAGTCCTCTCTCAGAAATTTGTTTCAGGTCTCTCTGAATTTGACTGACCTGAGTCTAGAGACTCTAGTCTAGACCAGCAGACATTTTGAACTGCCCCTGGCATTGTCTCTTTCCTCATAAGTGCCTTACCTGATCTAAACCTGCTAATTGGCAAACAAGCTAAGTACTGTTATTCATCCAGGGGTATTGGCCAAAGCAGTTCTTTCTTGGGTCTCCATTGCTCTATAATCTGTATTCCTGTTCCTCTGAATTTTTTCTTCTCCCTAACCCTATTTTCTGCAGCATACTTTCCGGTTCACAGTTCCAAACACACACATGCTAAAACAAACCATGGTATTTATTGCCATCCTCCCTTCCCAAAGATATAATCTTAGGGAAATAAAAAACATTCATTTTTAAGTCTGATATTCAGTATGTTCTTACGTCCTAGCAAATATAGCATTCACTTCCTAAGTTTGCTGTTTCAAACAGCTGACACTACATGGAAAACTTTGAAAAATGTTGTTTTCAGAGCTAATTGGCTCATTTGGTGGCTGGAGGCAGTGTGTCTCAGTGAATTAAATACAATGCTGGAATTTGTGCTTTGAATTCAGATACTAACTTTACTATGCAACCTTGAACAAGTCCTCTAAGAAGGACGTTAATCCAGTTACAGCGCCCTGTACCCATGCACTTAGTTCCTTCATCATTGCCTGATCCAGGGTGCACTGTGGGACCAAACAAACACAGGAGCTTTGCTCAGTCCAGAATGAAAAAGGAAATCAAATATGCCCTTTAGGAAGGACCTAGAAGGAGGTCTCTCAATTCCAGGAACGAGGAGAAGTTAAGGTTTACTCTAAGACAGTGGTTTTTAATCTGTTTAAACAGCAGAACCATTTTTTCAAATAAAACCTTACGTTATGGTGTAGGATATATGACATAGGTATCAGAAATTGCTATAGTTCATGCTAGGGTGGGTTTCCAGCCCTCCTTGGGACCCTGAGGGCCGTAGTGTGAACACCATTCTCCTGAGATCCCTGTGGAAGTATTTCTAAGATGTACTGAGAATACTCAACATAAGGACCATCTCATCCTTCTCCTTCCTCCCATGTACCAGTCCAAACAGTGGATCAAGGCAGAATTAGTGCAGTTTCTCTAAGGACAGGGTCAGGCCACAGAATATTGCCCCACTAACCTCTAAAGGCAGGACTGCAGGTGATAGAAAGGGAAGGAAGGAAACAGAGGACATAGCATGGAAGCCATCTGCCTCAGCAAATTCTATTTGATATCCAGCTGTTACATTTTATGTCTTTTTTTCCCTCCATAATGGAAATGGTGCCTCTTGTCACCTACTTTATATCATGAAGTATTTTGAAAATGAAATCCTGTACAAATGCTAAGTCTTACGGTATTTATAATGGGTGTGACAGGATGGATGGGAATATTTCAGAAATCTACGAATACCGTCTTCAGAGGAAATGAACCAACAGTAGAAAGCCTGGTCTTAATTCTCAGATCACAGATGAATTTATAGGGACTTGTCCAAAAACACAGTTGGGGTGGGAGGGAAAGAAGAAGCAATGTGATAACCAAAATGGTTTCTAAACAAATAAAATGTTTTTCAAAGCTTTCCATGAGGCGTCAGCGGGCTTTCAAGTAAGTTCACAGTTGAGTCGATATTACCGTTGTCATTCTGTCAGGCTGTTGCTCTCCATTTGCTCCATTGGCTTGATTTCTAGCCCCTATGCCTGTGTCTGTGTTTCTATTCTTTGCATTTGTGATTATGTGAAGAAGTAGCATAGTGGAGGGAGGGATTCAGAAATATGTATCTCCTAAGCCCATCTGTTTTTTAAGAGACAGAGAGAAATTCACTCTGGAGAAAATGCAACCATTAGAATCATGCCCTTGACTCTGAAATCAAGGAAACAAAATTAGACTTTCCCTTTAATTTACAATACCGATCTTTCCCTGAAAGGTAAAATTGATAATTCTGTATTCATGCTCCAAAACAAATCCATTTGATTCCAAGACTGGATTGTTAATCAGACTTTCCTTTTGTTCTTATGGTAGTTTATTTCAAATTAATCCTGCTACAAATGTCTTTCTTACATTCTTTTTCTTAATGTGATTTCGTCTTTCCTCTAACCAGTTAAAAAGCCTTCATCAGTTACTGGAAGTATTACTTGCTCTGTTGGATAAAGATGTTCCAGAAAATTGTAAAAACTGTGCTCAGTACTTTTTCCTGTTCAACACTTTTGTACAAAAGGTAAATGATTTTATTCTAATATCATTTCCTAATGAAGAGGATTTATAGTCTGAAGGGGGAAAAATGGCAGGGAATTTTAGACAATGAAAACTTTTAGACTGTCTTTTAGGATCTCTGTGGTTTTATAAATATTCTTAAAAGTCAATTTGTGGAGTATATTACTTGTAATAGTCTGATACAAATAGGTTTAGTTAGTTATTCTTCGGCAAAAGGAGAAATCTGCATTAAAACTAGTGGTTAACGTTTTTGGTAGTCATTGTGAGGCAATGTGAGGCTGTTGAAACTCAGGAGCTTTTTAAACTAAATTTTATCAAGTATATGTAAATTACAGCACTTAAAAGTAAAATTTTTGTCTGAGTAGGAGTATAATTTGTCATTCTCAATATCTTGTGACAGCAAGGTATTAGGGCTGGGGATCTTCTTCTGAGGCACTCGGCTCTGCGACACATGATCAGCTTTCTCCTGGGAGCCAACCGGCAAAACAATCAGGTAACGGCAGCTTTGAGGTTCCTAGTAGAATATCCATGCTTCTCACAGCCACTTTGTTTTTCTTTGTAAGTGGTAGATATTTTTATTTTAATTTCATAAGAGTCCAGGAACTAGGACTACCTACTTTTAAAATTCTTTAGAGTTCACTCATTTTTACAATTTCCTCATGAAATTTAATCTAGTAACAACCCATGGAAATGACTGGCTAGATCAATCAAATGTGAGGTGCTGATTGCCAGAGGAGGGAAAGATTGCTGCTAACTGGGATTAGAAAGCTTTCCAGGAATAGATGACACTGGGGTCCTCAGCTTCTTCTCTGGGGCTGGGAACACAGCTATTTTGCTGGTCATTGTTTTAAATCAGATGTTGAGAACAAGGCCAGGATTCAAGTGTGAAATTGTATTGTTATAAACTGAATGATGTTGCAGATATGACAATCATTCAAAAAATTAAAGGGGATTGTTTTATAATAAAAGAGTGGGAGATATATATATTCAAAAATGAGTTCCTATATTGCTGTGTTTCTCCCACACATTGTATTTTGTTTGATAGATTTAAAATACACAAAATGTTAATGCAGAGTATTGATAAGTAATATTTGTGGAGTGCCTGTTATGTGCCAGATACAACTGATCACCTTATATGCTTTATCTTTGATACTAACTGTTCACTAAAGTAAGTCATTTCATCCTCATTCTCAGGCAATAATTAAAATACAGAGAAGTAAAGTCACTTGTTCAAGGTTGCTAAGCTAATGGGTAGTGGAGCGGGATTCAGACCCTGCTGTTGGCAATCCTAAAGCCTCAGCCTTTCCCTCCCATTTATGCATTGCATAGGCAAGGTTTTCCTCACTCTTCCCTTTCTTTAGTAAGGGGACAGACCTGCTGTCTAGGCCTCCTCTCTGCTTCCTGTCGTATCACCATGCTGCTCTTATTTTTCCATACCAAAAACCAGTACTTGGGGTGCATGGGTGGTTCAGTGGTAGAATGCTTGCCTTCCATGCGGGAGACTTGGGGTTCAATTTCCAGACCATGCACCCCCCCCTAAAAAAAACAGTGCTGACACCATAACATGCTCTGTGCGTCGATATCCATTTTTCACAACAAGCTCTTCTGTAACTAGACTCCATTGACTGTGGTCATTGATTTAAATTCACTCTAATTCAGGTCCACATGCAGTTAATGTTATCATGTATTTATGGAGTACATTTTTTAGAGCACTTTCACTTTTATTATTTTATTTGATGCCTACAACCATGAAATAAACAGAACAGGTAAGCATCATCTCTCCTATTATGTGAAGTTAGAAACTGTTATGGTAAAGAACTCACCCATATTCATACAGAGCAGGGAGTGGTAGGCTACAGCCAGACCTCCACATTTCCAGTCCCGTGGGTTTTTCCCATTATACTGAGGAACAGGAACATTACCTGGCAGATCATAAGCACGTAATAAACAAATTGGATACATGAATGCATTTGTCTTAGAATATGAGTAAATATGTCTACAGTGGAAAACACTTTTGTGCTAGCCTAAAACCTATGACTTTATTGTACTTGGACCTCTTCTACCATCGAGCATTAGTAACCCAAAGTTTCATGAAGTGCAGCTCTTCTCCTTTGCTTTTCATGTTATTTCTAAACACTAAGATCCAGTTTATCTTCTCTGACAACAGGTACGTCGATGGAGTTCAGCCCAAGCCCGAGAATTTGGGAATCTTCACAATACAGTGGCATTGCTTGTTCTCCATTCAGATGTCTCTTCACAAAGGAATGTTGGTAAGTTCTAACATATCTTTAATACATCAGAAAAATGAAAATACTGAATTTGTCTAGCATAGAGAGTAATCATGTTAGTAATTAATGGGGTATCACTTGGTCTAATTTGACTGTATTTGAAGAGCACTTAAAATTTTTTTGTTTTAATTCGTGTTAATCCTCACCTTATTTCAAGGTTTTTCACAAGACGAAGTAAATCAATCATTTGTTAGGGGGAGAGGTTATTTAGGTATTAAATATAACAACCCTAGGATTAAAGTGTAATTCCAGTGTCATTCATCACTAATAATTGACGCAACTGATGTAATGGGGAAAATAGCGAAGGTGCAGTTGGAGTCTTCTAACTGTATGAAGCCCCCTGACCTTTGTGATCCTCCATATAAAATGTGAATATTAAAAACATAACCCCCCAGGTGTAATAAAAATTAATGAGATAAAATGTTATTAAAGTACTTTAAAAACAAAGGGGATTCAAATGTAAGTTATGTCCTTGAAATATCTCTGAATACAATATGGAGTTAGAAGTATTCTATTTTGCTACCCAGAACCAACAGCACAGTCATCATTTGATATAACACAGACTTAAGTTGTCCTTCTGTGGTTATCCAGTATTCTAACTTATTTTTGTACTGTTTTCATACTGTTCCTAGGCCTTGTCAGCACCAACAACAATAGTAATCCAACAAAGCAGCTGAGATTTATCAGTGCTTTCTGTGTACTATGCCTTTACATAATATTTGAAATTTATCAATTATGTTTAATACCCACAACCAGCCACTGATAGAGATTATCCCCTGCTAGAGATGAGGAACCTAAAATAGAAGTTTAGTAAATTCAGCAGGGTCTCACTGCCAGTAAATGGTATAGCAGCCAGTACGTGAATACAAGCAGTCTGACCCTAGAGCCTGGGTTTCATCCCTTGTGCCCACTGCTTCCCCTGTGGTGGGGTTTTAATGTCCTCTGGCCAGGAGTATCTAAAGGCATGAAACTAAATAAAGTTCATGGTCTCACCCTGATCTAGAACTGCTTATTGAATCTTTGCAGGAACACTAGAGGGACACTCTGATGGTTGTCAGGTAGAGTTTACTTCCCAGACTTTGATTAATTCATCCAAAAAGACAAAGCTAGCTAATTTGTGAGCTCAGAAAGGCTTCTAAAAAAAATTAGAGTACGGATCATTTTTCTAGCAAATGATGTAACCCCTTTCATATAGGTTGATTTTGCTTAGCATAGGTGGTATTGACCATTATTTGAGAAAGTATGCTTGTCCACTGTTTCTTCAGAGGCACCTTTTGGAATTTTTGTTTCACGTACTATTTATATTTTAACCTCTCTGAAGATTATCTTGAGTGGGGAATCACTGGGGGTGTGGATATGTTAGTAGTCACATCTACCGCTTAGGTATACACGAGGAAGTAGTTAAGCATTTTCTTTTGTATGCATGTGTGGCTTCCCGAATAGAAGCCTAGTCTGTGAGAGAATCACATTACCTTACGGATATTTATTTCCTAAAATAAACCAAGTGAGATTGGTTTTGTTTTGTGTTTTGTTTCTTTGGTCTCCTAAAGCTCCTGGTATGTTTAAACAACGGCCACCTATTAGTATTGCTCCCTCAAGCCCTCTACTGCCCCTCCACGAGGAAGTAGAAGCCTTATTGTTCTTGTCTGAAGGGAAACCTTACTTGTTAGAGGTTTGTACTTGTTTTCCTAACGTTTTCTATTTTAATTGTTTTCTCCTATTTGAGGAAAAATGCCTTTTGTAATTAGTTATCTTTTCCGTATTACTCTAATGGAGAGTTGGCATCAAAACCTACTAATGGTATTAAGAAATGAAATGAGTCTTTGATATATATATATATCAGAAGATAGATTAGCTAGATTGGATGCATGGATGGTTGAATGGATGGGTGGATGACAGAAATAAATGACACCTCATCAGTCAAAATTATGATCAAAGAGGTTTGTTCTCTTTTGTGGGTCTGGTCCTGAAATACTGCAGCTGTGGACTGCACATGTTTTTCAAACTCCAGGAATATAGAATTGAGTTGCTCATAGTCCTCCGTTTGTGGCACACTATCATTCCCGGCCTCTGAGTGACCCATCCTCACTCCTAGTCCCTTCCCCTTCCTCCCAGAACTCCCATCTTATGATTTAATCTTCTGACCCTTCTTCCATAACTTGTTTTACATATATATGAATCTTTGAACAGCATATCATACTGGTTTTTTAAATTATATAAAAAGTGCTGTGCTTTATTTCTCATTTTGCTTCTTTTTTTAAAATGCAATACTGTATATATTTTTTATCTATCTGGGATTATTTTAACCTTTCAGGGGCGTTTGCCTTTAAAAATTTGATGAAAGTACTTTTCTCCCCCCCAAAAAAGGTGCACATTTGCACAAAATCATATCCAGAATGGGCCAGACACTCTGAAATCTATCCATAGACCTCTAACAGTTAAGAAACCCTATATAGGGAATGTTGACCGTCTTAAATTGGGATAAATTTCAGTTAAAACCAGTAACAAGACCAGTTATTAACCGTTACAAGAAGAAAGGTTACAGGTTACTCACTTTTGTGTCCTCCCACTAGGTAATGTTTGCTTTGCGAGAGCTCACAGGCTCACTCTTGGCACTCATGGAGATGGTGGTGTACTGCTGTTTCTGTAATGAGCATTTTTCCTTCACTATGCTGCATTTCATTAAGGTAAGACCTCAGTTAAACTTAGCCACAGCCTGATTGCCTTCAGTGAAGATTCTAAATGTAGGAGGACATACCTTTTTTTTTTTTCATTTTCATTGAAAATTTATCTGTATAAAGGCACTGAAAAAAGTGGTGAGATACAGTTACACCAAGCAATTAAAAGTGGTTATTTGGGAGCATTAGAGTTTTAGGTAATTTAAATTTCATTTTTCCTTGTTTTTTAAAATAGCATCAGTTGTTTTTCCCAGTCATAAAAATAGCACAAGCTTGTTTTAGAAAATATAGGGACAAAAGTGAAGTAAAATAAAAGTACCCATAATCCCTCCGTTGATAATCACTGTGAACACCCTGTTATGTTTCCCTATTGTTTCCTGTACTTATATTTTAACATAATTGAGATTCTGTTGTCTTTAAGATTTTTGTTACCTTTTTTATTTGACGTTATAAGTATTTTCAATATCATTTGAGGTTATCCCTAGCTATAATATTTCATCCTTTCATGTACCATAAGTTACTTAACCATTCCATTTCTAGTGATGTATACTTACATTGTGTTCACTTTTTAACCTTAAAAATAGTTAATAAAAATAATGCTCTCAAAACCATTATTATACAAAAATGTTTTTCCAATTTCAAATTATTTCCCCAGGCAACATTTCAAATGTCAAAAGTAGATGTTTTCCCATACATAGAGATATGGTTAATTATGAAGACTTGATTAATCGAATCATTACTATTACTTATATTCCTCTTACTGGGTATCAAGCACTATTCTAAGCATATTATATATTTAACTCATTTAATTCTCAGATAGTCCTATATGAGTATCTCTTATCACTGTTTTACAATTTAAGACACTGAGGCACAGAGTAAATAACTTGCCTCAGGTCACAAGTGATAGAGTGTTACCAGAAAAACCTTCACACCTACAAAATGTCATTTTAACTTCTTTTTAATCATTAATTTTAATTACATGGATAATACATGACTATATTCTCTTTGTCAAAAATTAAAACATACAAGTAAGGCCAAAGTCCACTTTGTTTTAATGAGTTAGATTTGCTATTATACCCTCACCTTACATTAAGCCTCATTATTAGCATAATATAGAATTTTATTTGAAAACATCATCTACCCCATTACCCAGCTTCTCATTTTTAAATCGGTAAGACTCATTTTTCTCAGGTCTCAGGACCAGGAAATACCTTTCTTCTACTGAACAGACCAGTGGACTTTTTAGAAGGTCTCTGTGACCTTGTAAACTCATCATGTTTCTCTTTTGATTTGGCAAAAAGAAGAGTTAGAATTGAATTTCTTGTCCAACTGGTAGTACCCAGTTGAGTTCGTTTTTGTATATAAGCTTCCTTCTGGTATTTTTTACTTTTTTAATTTAATTAAAATAACATACACACCATGGGATCAATAACTCCGTCCTGACCAAAAGGAGGGAAAGAAGTGTAACTAACAGAGTGTCAGTGGCAGAGAGAATAGTCGAGAGGCTACTCTGGCGGTTGCTCTTATGCAAGCTTCAGTTAGACCTTGCTACCTATCATAACCTGCCAACCCCCAACCAGGACCATTCCAGCCAATCCTAAAGAACACCTCTTTAGGAATATAAGATTCCTCAAGGGTTCCATACACTAGTGTAACTTTTCAGAAACCTAAAACCTCCAGATGGGTCACTGGGCCAGACCCATCTAGGCCTGAAATATAGAGGGCCCAACCTCTCCAGAACATGAGATGGTCCATCTCCCTACCCCATGTTAGTGACAGACCCTTCCAGAATGAAGGGGTTAGAATGGCCATAGCCCAAATACCCCTAAAGAGAGAGATAGAAAGATCAAAGGTGATGGTAGAGTTATATAGAGAAGATAAGATTTAATAAATGAATATGATTGCTGAATCATTAAAGTGATATCTCTTTTAGTCCCCAATATCTTAGAGCAGCTAGAAGTAAAAACCTAAAATTGTGGAATTGTAACCTATGTCAAATTCTGAAACATGTTCTACAACTAATTATGGTGCTGTGCTATGAAATTTATTGCTTTTTTGTATATATGTTATTTTTCACAAAAAAGAAAATAAAAGTCAATTGTGGTGATAAAAAAGGTATTTAAGCCCTCTAGCCTCCTATATTCTGGAGCAGCTAGAAGGAAAAATCTGAGAGGATCATATGGTAGCCCGTGACAGACTCTGGGATCTGTCCTGTGACTACTTGTTGAAGCGTGCTTTGAAAACTATTGTTTTTTTATTTCTTTGCTTTGTATATATGTTGTACTACACAATAAAAAAGTTTAAAAAAAAGTAACATACAAATTTTATAGAGAAGAAGAAAAAGAAACAGTGCAAATGTTATTGGAGCTCTTAAGAGTAATAGGTTGTGGCAGCATAGATAAATTTCTAATAAATTATTTCAAAATAAAAATTTTAGTTAAAAAAAAGAAATAGTGCAGAAGAGCATACAGTAAAAAGTAAGTCCCCCTTCCACCCTCTCCTCTGATTCCCAGTTCTTTTCTTTGACTAGTATCTTCTAGATCCTTCTAGAGATAAGTATGATTATAGACACAGACTATATGTACATGTATACCCTTTTTTGAAAAACGTAAATGGTGATATGTGGTACATACTCTCATGTATTATTTTCTCATTTAACATCTATCTTAGAAACCATCTCTTCTCTCTCCTAGAGATTGACTTCATTATTTTTAGCAGCTAATTATCTTATATACTAATAGTCTCTGAATTCTATTTTTATCGTGTTTTGTTTAAATTATTTTATATTATAAAATTTCTCTATCAAAATTAGGTTCAATTGCATATAACAAAATAAAATAAAACAGAGCTTTAAAATAATATAGTAGTTCACTTTTCCTCTCATATAAAAGAAAAGTGGAAAGAGGCAGACCGGGGTACCATTTCAGCTCTTTGGTCCTCAGGGACCTAGGTTCTTTGAATTTTTCTGCTCTGTCAACCTCACAGTGAGTGTGTGATAACTCAAGGTTACCCTGTGGTCCCAGACTGAACGTGAAGCTCCAGCCATCCTCTCTATATTTGACACATAAAGAAGAGGAAGGGGTAAAGGCAAAAGGTTTCACTTCAAGTTGAGTCCTCTTTAAAGTGTCTGTCCAACAACTTTTAACAGCTCATTGGTCATTCTGTCTACAAAGGAGGATTGGAAATAGTTTTTACTTGAATGCCTTGCCATCCAAATAATATAAATACTTTTCTTCATAAAAGAGAATGGTTACTGCGTACAAGCACCTAGCAGCCTTTGCCATGGTGCCTGCACCTAATAAAAACATAAGCAGGACAAAGGGTTATGTCACAGAAAGTTAATCTCTTCTGTATCCCCAGTTCACTTAATAATTTTGTGTGTATCCAGAAATGTTTCTATACATCCATGTATATTGGATAAATTTCTTAAAATGCACAAAGGAATGTGATTTTTATGTAACTTGCTTTCTTCTCTTACTGTATGTTGGGGGATTTTCTGTTTCAAAACCCTACTTTTTCCTTTACACCTCTCATAACATATTTACCTTAGGGCATTCTCATTTGCATTGTTATTGCTACACTAGCATTTTCTGGAACAAAGTAGAATGTGTATAAATATAATACAGGGCGGCTGCCATGGCTCAGCAGGCAGAGCTCCGACCTGCCGTGCTGGAGGTCTGGAGTTTGATCCCTGGTGCCTCCTGCCCATATGCACATTTAAATATAATACAAATGTAAATTTGGGTATTTTTAGTATCTTGAAGTTCTTCTTTTCCTTTCGTCCTTCCCCTTCACTCATACTTACATAGTAAAGTATCACAGAGTGTTGACACTGGAAGGTACCTTAGAGGTTATTTATTTCAGTCCCTGGATTTGACATTTGGGCAAACTGAGGACCAGAAAAAGGAATTGACTTGCCCAAAGTCAGCCAGATAGTGGTAGAACTGGGGCTTGAATCCAGCATTGTTGATTCCCACTTGAATGTGCTTTGTATTGAAGAGTTACTGGAATTTAAATGCTTTTAAAAAATATTTCAGAATCAACTAGAAACAGCTCCACCCCATGAGTTAAAGAATACGTTCCAACTACTTCATGAGATATTGGTAAGTCATAAATTTTCTGATTCATTTGTATTTAGGTATTTACTGTTGGTCAACATTTGTTTAGAAATAAGAAGTCACATGTCCTTTTATTGCTTTTCCATTCATTTGGTCTATATGTAGTGAACCCTCCTACTGTCAATCACGTGCTTTATGTGTTATTTAAAGATGAGCAATAACATAATTCTACTTCCTAGGAGTTCACAGTTTAGTAATGGAGTCAGATAAGTACACAAGCAATTATAGTACAGAGAGCAACAGGGTAATCGTGCTGGTTAACCTTTCTCATAGGCTGTATGGACGCAGTATGTGCTAAACACAAGTATTAACTCATTTAAACCTCATGATAACCATCAGAGGTAAATTGCTGGCTCTGTGGTTCATCAACTCTAAGACACTGTTGACTGTTCAGAGCACAATTATTTTAGATATTACTAAAAAGAATTTAAGACCCATGAAACAAATGTAATTGACTACAAAAAGCATCCCAATTTCAAATATGTGAGGGGGGGACGGGTTCAGGGGTGATTTAGAATAGGTAAAATACATTGTTGTTGGAAACCTAGACTTAGAGAGATGGAGTGATTTATCCCCGGCCACCAGATAATAAGTAGCAAAGCCATGATCTGAGTCAGGCAACTGGCCCCAGAGCCCATGCTCTCTGCCAAATCCTGAGTAGCTCAGTTAATTGTACGTAGATGGTATGACCAGAGAAAGGAGTGGGAACTAAGGTGAGCTTAGGAAGAGAAATCCAAACCAAATCGTGAAGGGATTCAGGTACCAGTGCTATGGGTCAGTGATTGCACTCTGTTGGCCTGATGTCCAGGTTCAATCTATAGCCTTATTTGTTTGGCTTACTTCATGTTTTCTTTGGTTTCTGGATTCCAGTCTCTCTTAAAAAGTCAGGCAATCTAGCCCTATTGGCCCCATTTCCTGCATGCCACAGTCATTTAGAGCAGAAGCACTCCACCCCTTGGAGTGAGGCATATGGTCTCCAATTCCCCACTGTCATCACTGCTCCTTATTATCTGACACCTAGCCCACTGTGCCCATTTTGGTTTTCTTCCTGGCCTCTGAATGCATTTGAGTACGCATCCCCTCCTGTCTGTAATGGGTAGCCATGGAAAGTGTTTTAGTTTCCCTGGCTGCTCAATCAAATATCATGAAATGGATTGGCTTAAACAATGGGAATCTATTAGCTTACAGTTTTTAGGCTAAAAGAAAGTCCAAATCAAGGCGTCATCTAGATGTGGCTTTCTCCCCAAAGACTGGCCTTCCGGGGCTGGCTGCCGGTGATCCTTGGCTCATCTGTCATGTGGCAAGACACATGGCAGCTTCTTCTGGTCTCTACCTTCTCTTCTGGGTTCCATTGGTGTCCTGCCTCTTGCTTCTTGTGGCTTTCTTCTCATCTGTCTGAATTTCACTACACTTACAAAGAACTATAATAATAGGATTAATACCCATCCTGATTGAGGTGGACCACACCTTCCTAACTGAATTAACCTCATCAAAAGGTTCTACTTAAAATGGATCCATACTCACAGGAATGGATTAAATTTAGGAACATGTTTTTCTTAGACACACAGAAAAAGGATAGACTAAAGGAAGCAAGGTTAGTAATTGGAAGCCATATAAGAATTAGTGGCAATAATGTGAGTGCAAAGTGATAAAACTTATGCTAAGAGGGGGCAGGGAACAGACGATAAGGTATTTTGAAAAGAATATCAATAGACCTTGATGACTTGTTTTGAGATGATGAGAAAGACTAGCCCAGAAGCACCTTTAAAGAGAAGGGTCTTGGTTCCCTTTAGGTCCATAATGTTTAATACAGTCTTTGGCATTTAATAAGTGTTTTTGAATAAGGAGATAAAGGATGTTTGTCATTGGTGAAAAGCTTGTTTCTGGTCCTTTATTTCTTTTTGGTCCTAGTGCTTTTAAAACTTTGGAAGATCATTTGTCTTCAAGGATAGAATAGTATATCACTCATCTGATCAACAACTCCACATGGTTTACTGCACTGCATACAGGCCATGAGGAAAGCATAGATCCAGCCCTGTGCAGCATCACAAAGACCATCACATCTGCTTTTAGAGCCTGTATTATAGTAACACCTAAAAACATTTTTTAGTCAACCATTTAGACAATAAGCCTCTTATCCTTGGCATCATGAAATATACTTATTTGTGGTTAGTAGGAACATATAGCTATGAAATAAATGGATCTCAAATAGTTAATAGCATTTCATCTTCAGCTTAAAATTTAAGATATATTTAAGGTATGTGGCAATGATACTTGTTCTTATTGGGTTTTAAGTTACAAACTAAATTAATTTCTTAATTGAATTATCAAAAAGGTACCAATGGCCACCATACAGGTTCCTTTTTTTCATTCACCAACTCTCATTTTCCTCCTTTTATAGGTCATTGAAGATCCCATACAAGTAGAGCGAGTCAAATTTGTGTTTGAGACGGAAAATGGATTACTAGGCAAGTATGCCTTGCCTTATTAAAAAACGTCACTAGTAAATATGGGGGTAATCTGTGTTCCAGACAGTCTCTTCACTGACAGATCTGCCTCCCACTGCTCTTCCCTAACATCAAGAGTATTACATGAAAAATCTGGTAAAGAGGTCCCTCATTCTAGTCAGGGAATTAAAACCAGAGAGGATCTTATTGTTATAGACCCTTCTACTTTTAATCAGCTTGACGCAGCTTGATGCCCTTTAATCTGGTCAGATAAGATTCAGGGATCCTATGACTTTTTCAACAAGGTAAACACCACTTTCCGATGTGATAATCTATCACTCCCAGCCATTGGGGAGAGAAAAAACTATAATCTTAGACTCAGGATATTGCCAAGCTAGTGAAATGCCATTATTTTTTTAGTTATAGTATGAATTTACTCAAATTTATATTGCCTACTCAAAAAAGTTTTTTAGTCGGAACTTTATTTGTCCGAAGGCTGAATTGACTTTAATGAGCCATTTATTAGAAAATATTTGGTTGGAAGAAATTCTTAGCCAACTCCCACCATCCGCGTGTATTTCCAATTAATCTGAGTCATTTTAGAGTTGTTATGTATTGACAAGAGGTTTAGAGCATCCTTTCATTACAGAAAGGAGATTTAAGTGAGAAAGTTGTATACCTGCAACTTCCCAGGCTACCCCTATGGAGTGATACACTCTACTTGGAGCAGCACTCAGGCCCTCCGAAACCTCAAGACTGTAAGCATCGAAAGAGCAGGGATAGGGTGGCTGCCGTGGCTCAGCAGGCAGAGCTCCGACCTGCCGTGCTGGAGGTCTGGAGTTCGATCCCTGGTGCCTCCTGCCCATATGCAAATTAAAAATATATATATAAATATATATATAAAAAAAAAGAGCAGGGATAAGGTCTTATTATCTTTAAGCTCCTAAAAGCACAGAACAGGGGCTCAGAAAATATTTGATGAACTGAACTGGTATCATAATTTTTCCATCTGTCAAACCACAGTGTGTTACAACTACTGTTCCCTGAGCCAGGATAAATTTTAGTTCCTTTTCAGTTCTCCTTGAAGTCAAACTTTCACACTTCTTCTTTCTAAAGTAATGTCTTTACCCATTAGAACTTGGGGGATCTTGTTGGCGTCAGGCACCGCCATGCTTCTGGTTAAGCTGTTCCATATCTATTTATCACAATAATTTGCAGATTTTCCGAACAAGGAGAGAGCTTGATATTATTTGAGCCCCCCCCCCCATAGCTAAGTACTTAACTGAAGCTCCCTCTTCTCTTCTTTCAGCTTTGATGCACCACAGCAACCATGTGGACAGCAGTCGCTGCTACCAGTGTGTTAAATTCCTTGTAACCCTTGCTCAAAAGTAAGTGCTGGCTTGAAAAGCAGGGATGTTTCATTTAAAAGTTAAATAGGACTCACTCCCTTTGTCCAGTATATGGACAGATGAGTAAGAAAATAAAGACCTAAATAAATAAATAATAGGGGGGTAGGGTGTATGGAATATTTTGGGTATTCTTTTTTTTACTTTTATTTTTGCTCTTATTTGTATTGTTTATGGAGTAATGAAACTGTTCAGAAATCAATTGTGATGATGAATGCGCAAGTTGGTACTGTGAGCCATTGATTATATACTTTGGATGATTATATAGCATGTGAATATATCGCAATAAAATTGCATTTAAAAAAAGAAGAAAATATAATGCATACAACTGGAACTTTCCAGTGGAGTATCCATAAAACTATTCTTTTGCTTATTATTAAAAGCTTACATGAATTGAGAACATACATGGACATGAACTGTTGTTTATTTATCAAATATTCTGTGCCAAGAATTGATACTAGATGTTAGACAAGCGTTACCTCTAATTCTCCCTCTAGCCTTGCAAGGTAGCTATTGTCACTATTTTCAGAGAAAATAGTTTACTCCCCGTAAGGGAAATAGGTAGCACAGTTCTGATTTCTGTTTTCAAAGTTTAACCTGTTTTTGTATTGCAAATAAATTAAATCATATAGAATGCAAAAATAAAAGTCAAATAGAACTGAAAAATCTGCCTTTGTTTTAGTACTGAGCGACCCTAACTCAGTCAGGGCATGTTTACTTGGAAGATACTGAAGCCTATTCAGATGATCTCAAAAAGGTATCAAGTGGGAAGTATTAAATGAGTAGCAGATCTTATGCAGTTCAAAAGAAAAAAGCTCAAGCCTGATGCAAGAATCAAGAAAGATTTGGGGAACTTATCACTCAAAGACTCTCATTAATGTAACCCAGCTAACAACTCTTTCAGGCTCTAGGTCCCCATTTTCATTTCCAAAGAGAGGAAATCATGTAACTAACAGCTATTGAGCACTTATGAACTCAGGCACTGTGCTAAGTACTGGCCCTGTATTATCTCATTTCATCTTTGGAACAATCTTATGAAGATAGGTGGTGTTATTACTCCAATACTATAGGTCGTTTAAGTGATATGCCTGGACTTGAACACTGGCCAATTGACTTCAAAGCAAAGATCCTTAATGTTAGAAGGAACCTTAATGGTTATCTAGCTCAACAAAAGATTAGAGTGACTACATGATAACACAGGGTTATTGAGCTGTGACTAAGGCCAGTCAGACAGACTGCACCTCCATCCCTCAAAGTCTTATGCCAAGCCTTCTTTATAGCTTAATTTACTTTGCTCTAGGTTTGTGCTGATTCTTAAACACAGAGATTGCCATCTGGGGACTCATACCAAAATAAGATTGAGAAATTTGTTGGGCTTAATCTGCTGTATTTGAGCTTCCTAAACAGATGTATATTTGAGCCTAAGTGAAATAATCCACAAACGTACACTTTCCAGATGACATAGCATTGTGGACACGGATATAATTCTACCACAATTATAGAGTCATCAGACTTGATATTGGCAGCATGGTATCATTAGTGTTTGCCTACAGGTGGCATTTCTAAGTAGTGTTGGGGCCAGTTAGTATGTATGATACCAGCAGGTAGTCCAAAAATCAATGATAGTAGTCAAAAGCCAAAGACTTCTCTTTATATGCTTCCACATCCATCACACATCCATCTGTATGCACACATTGATCACAATGTCACAACTCAGTATGGGTTTTTTGTTTTATTTTTCATTTTCCTTTTCTTTAAACATTATAATCATATATAATATGACATAGATACAAAGAAAAGAAAGAAAAAAACCATATTTGTCAAAACACTCTTCAACAAGTAGTTACAGAACAGATCCCAGAGTTTGTCATGGGCTACCATAGCATTATCACAGATTTTTCCTTCTAGCTGCTCCAGAACATTGGAGGCTAAAAGGAATATATAATTTTTATCATCACAGTCGACTTTTTTTTCTTTTTTGTGAAAAATAACATATATACAAAAAAGCAATAAATCTCAAAGCACAACGGAACAATTAGTTGTAAAACAGATTTCAGAGTTTAGTATGCGTTACAGTTCCACAATTTTAGGTTTTTACTTCTAGCTGCTCTAAGATACTGGAAATTAAAGAAAATATCAATATAATGAGACAGCAATCCTACTCGTTTGTTAAACCCTACCTTCTCTGTATAACTCCACTATCACCCTTGATCTTTCTGTCCTACTTTTTAGGTGTATTTGGACTTTGCCCATTCCAGCTTTTTCGTTGGAAGGGGCAGTCAATAATATGGGGTCGGGAATGGAACTAGCTGATGTTCTGAAGACGCTGGGCCCTCTAGTTTCAGGTCTTATCTGGTCCAGGGACCCACCTGGAGGTTGTAGGTTTCTGGAAAGTTTCCCTAGTGCATGGAACCTCTCTAGATCTTATATATTGCCCTAAGTATTCTTTAGGATTGACTGGAATGGTTTTGGTTGGGGGTTGGCAAATTATGATAGGTAGCAACTTTGAATTTTAGTAGGAGAGTTAGAGCTAGATGGGAACTTTGGCCCCATATTTGCCCTTTGGTACCTTTTGAAGTTTAAATGTGAATGTATTACCTATCTAAACCAAAAAAAAAGGTAAAAATTCAATATAAAGGGAAATGAATTTTAATGAAAATGCTGTTTTCAAAATAAAAACTCACTTGATATTAAACAAATATATTTGGAAAGAAAATAAAAACTCACTTGATATTAAACAAATATATTTGGAAAGAAAATAAAAACTCACTTGATATTAAACAAATATATTTGGAAAGAAAGCTTTGGCTAATACAAATATCATTCAATCTCCAGGTGTCCTGCTGCTAAAGAGTATTTCAAGGAGAATTCTCATCATTGGAGTTGGGCTGTGCAGTGGTTACAGAAGAAGGTAATTGAATTTTGTACTTTTCTCAGTGTAGCATAGGGTTTAATAATGGCTTATCTTATCAGGAAAAATTTCTTAGACATAATTTGGAGAGTGACTTCAAAGTATTTTGAGACTTCAAACATTTCTTCAGTATAGTTGATACTGCCTTTATGCAATAAATTAGTGTCTTAATACATGTATTTTAAGTTGATCAGTGAAAAGGTAGGCATAATAATATAAGAAACAGCATTTTATTGAGGTCTTAAAAGTGGAAGTAGAACTTTCCATGAAATAGTCTCTTGGTATGTTAAGTCTAGGTAGATTTATATTGAATTTTAGCTGTATTTTAGATTATTTTTATATGTTCCTGTCTAACAATAGAAATTATGGAATCACACGGACTTATTTGTCATTTCTAATGATAAATTTTTCACTTGTCATCTCAGATGTCAGAACATTATTGGACACCACAGAGTAATGTCTCTAATGAAACATCAACTGGAAAAACCTTTCAACGAACCATATCAGCTCAGGTGAGTTTATGGTTTGAAATCCCATGTGTAGGATTATCAGTATGCTTCTCAGGAACTACACCTTCAGCCCAGAAGGCTGTAGGTTGGAAGTAAGAAAGGATGGAAGAAATAATTGAATTTCTATGAAAGCAGATTGGTTTATACATAAGCGAATTTTTGCAAATTATTTCCTGAAAGAAGAGATGCAGGCTGGTTTGCCTGGCCTCAACTTGGGAAGTGGTGAGTCATGTGCTCTGGTGGCTTGGAAGGCTTACCCTTGAATCTTCCAGTGCCCACCAGAGACAAAAGGAAGGGCCCTGGGGTTGCTGCTGCCCTAGGACACCCCCTAACCTTTTGTGTTTTTAAATCTCCTGCAGGACACATTAGCATATGCCACAGCTTTGTTGAATGAAAAAGAGCAATCTGGAAGCAGTAATGGGTCGGAGAGCAGTCCTGCCAATGAGAATGGAGAAAGGCATTTACAACAGGTATGACTGTAGGGTATGTCCTTGGGTGGAAGGGCAGTTCCTCCTGTTCAGTTTCCCAAAAGAATTTCCATTATCAGAAAAAGAGAAATAATTTCCTCTGGAGAATGCTTCTAAAGAGACACCATCTCCACCCCTAGTCCATTTTCTATGTGGGGTCATTATGACCAGAGAGTATTCTTGGTGCAAGTAAAACCATTCAGGTACTGGAATCTCAGTTCGGGACTCACGAATAGTGTGCTCACAGCAGTGTGAAATTAATTAAGGGCTTTCAGGTTTCTCCAGCTGGCTTAATTCTAATCAACTTGAGATAGTCCTGATAAAGCCAGGCCACAGATACTTTTGCTCCAGCTGGTTTCCTGCATTTTTCCAGGTTACTAAAAATCACTCCCTCCCTCTTCTGCCTTCACTAGCCTTCCTAGAAACATGGAACCTTGAAAGGAAGGGCCCATGTTGGATATCTACTTGAAATCAAAGGATAATTTTAAGCTTATTTTTTAAAAAACAAAGGGACATTTTCAATACTGTTCACTGTAGTAGAAAAAGGAAAGAAGAATTTATTGAACACCTATGTACAAAATAATGAAATAAGTATAACTGTTATTGCATTTATTTTGCCACTGGTCTATAAACTTCCCTAATAGCACTGTCCTCTGTTGGCCTAGCGCAGGGCAGGCCCTCATTAAATAAATGTTGTTGAGGTTGTATGCACCATTTTTTAAAATGTTGTCTTTTGAGTCCTCCTAACAACGTTGACAGAGAATTACTACTCTGATTTTACAGAGAAGGAAACTGAGGTTCAACACAGGGGTGACACTTAAACTGTGGCCATTCTTGGCACTTTACCTCATCACCTACATATTTGTAGGAAAAAAATAGCAGACAAGCACTCTGTCTCAGCTTGCTAACGCTGCTGAAATACAATATACAAGAAATGGGTTGGCATTTTACAATGGGGACTGATTAGCTTACAGATTTACAGTTCTAAGGCCATGAAAATGTCCATATAAGGCATCAACAGGACGGTACCTTCTCTGAACAAAGGCTGCTGGCATCTGGGGCACCTCTGTCACATGGGAAGGCACATGGCTGGTTTCTGCTGGCCTATCTCTCCAAGGTTTCATTGCTTTAGCTTCTGGCTTCAGTGGGTTCCTCTCAGCTCCTCCAGGGTTTTTTCCTCTCTCAGCTTTCAGGGCTTTTTCTGTCCTTAATCCTTCCCTTAAGGACTCTAGTAAAAGGATTAAGACCCACCTTGAATGGGCTGGATCACATCTCAATTGAAATAACCTAACCTAAAGGTCCCACTCACAATAATTCTGCACCCACAGAAATGGATTAAAAGAACATGGCCATTTTGGGGTACATAACAGCTTCAAACTACCACGAACTCCTGCAGCAGCTGGCTCCAAAATTATAACCCACCTGGTGTCTGCACGGCCTCATCTCCTCTCCTGCTACAGTGCAGATCTCCCTCCTCTCGTGACCTCCAGTCTTCATTCCCTCCCACCTCCTCAGAAACCCTATGTTCAATCTCTTTTTCTCTTCAGTATCTTGGACTTCCCCTGCTCTGCCAGATCATTCCCAGCAGTGTTTCAGCACACTCAGTTTTCCCCCTGCCCTTTATCCCCTGCACTCTGTCCTCTTCTTCACAGACAAATTTCTCAAAATAATTGTCTAAACTTAACTATCTTCATCTTCTCTTTCACTCATTCTTTACCATCTTTCTCTCTAAATAAGCAGTTGGGTGACAAGTGACCTCCATTTTTCAACCCTCATCTTAGTTGGCCACTTGGCAGCATCCAGCACTACTGACCACTCCTCCCTTTTTGAAGCCTCCATGACACCTCACTCTCCTAGTTTCCCTCTAACCCCACTAGCTGGTCTTCCTCAGTCCCCAGACCAGTCAACCTCTTCTAGGCCACCAGTAGTGTTCCTCAAGTCTCCACCCTATGTCCTCTTCCCCCACCCCTACTCAGTACTTTCTCATCCACACCCACAGCCTTGACTTTTCTGAGTTCCAGACCCGAACATCAAGCTCTTGGCCTGTCTAAAAGATACCTCAAGCACAACATGCTCAACGCCTCCTCTTCACCCCCACTCCCGACCCCACAGAAGCTGGTCCACCTTTAGGGTTCCTTATTTCATAAATTCTGTCTCAGTGTCAAGCAAGACTCTGGGTGTCACCCTGGACAGCTCCCTCACACACTGCAGTCAGTTTCACCGGTCCTGTCACACTGACCTTTTAAACATCCCTCATCCATCTGCTTCCACCTGTTACAAGCACCCTGGTCTCCTGAATCTTTATAAGAACCTCCTTTGCCTAACCTCTTCTCTCCAGTTTATTTGCCTAAACCTCTCAGAGGCTTTCTGTTGCTGTTAGGATAGTATTTTGGTTTGCTAAAGCTACCAGAATGCAATATACCAGAAATGGATTGGATTGGCTTACAAAGGGGATTTATTAGGAGATAAATTTGCAGTTCTAAGGCCATGAAAATATCCAAATTAAGGCATCAATAAGAGGATACCTTTACTCAAGAAAGACCGATCACACCTGTGGTTTCTCTGTCACATCGGAAGGCACGTGATGACATCTGCTAGACCTTTTCTCCTGGGTTGGTTTCCAAACTGGCTGTCTCAGCTTCTGGTCCTTCTGGCTTCTGCTGTGACATTTTCCTCCTCTAAGTATCTGTGGGTCCTCTCTTAGCTTCTGTGGGGCAAACTCTGGATATCATCTCTTGGCTTAGAGTCTCCCAGGGAATTTTCTATCTTCAAGCCTCTGTCCTTCCTCCAAAATTTCTACCTCTTAAAGGATTCCAAGAACCAGATTAGGACCCACCTTGAATAGGCAGGGTCATATCACCATGGAAACAACCTAATCAAAAGGTCCCACCCAGCAATATGCCTGCCCCCACAAGTTTGGATTAAATTATATGGCTTTTCTGAGGTACATAACAGTTTCAAACCAGCAGAGGCCAAAATCTTCAACAAAGTCCTTCTTGCTTTGGCCTCTGCATATCTCTCTGCCCTCATTTTCTAAATTCTAGATACAGTCACCTTCTTTTAGTTTATCAAATAAATTTTGCTCCTTCCACCTAGAATCTCTTTCACACTCAGCCCTGTCTTACCTCCCACTCAGTTTACATGTCATTTCCTCAGAGAGGCTTTTCCTGCCCCACTACCCTCTCCACACTCCCAGCTAGTTCTGTCCCAAGGCACACTGTAGGCATTCAAAAATACTTGTTAAGTCTATAAACCAAGACTTGGTTGGTGACAGAGACAGAATTCAGACCCAGTAAGGACGAAGAGCCACGCACTACGCCCTGAATGAGATCATAGAAATGAAAGTGTTTTCCATAATTGTGAATTGTCAGATATAAAGTGTTATAGTAATCACTATGTTTTATTCCCCTTTGATAAGCATCATCTAAGTTGTCAGGTAAGGATGGGTTTAAATTACAGAACAAAAATAAATCAGTCAGTATATAGGAACTTTTGTTCCGACTGTAGCATATATACATTTTAACATCCTTTCTTTCTCAAAGGGTTCAGAGTCACCCATGCTGATTGGTGAATTAAGAAGTGACCTTGACGACGTTGATCCTTAGAGGAGCATGTGCAGCACGTGACGAGGAGTCACATCGCAATCACTGGATGCTCAACACCTTTTTAGAAATCAGAGCCTCGTGCTTGAAACCTTAGGAGAGCCTGGACTGGGAGAACCTTCATGACATTGGAGATCTTGTATTTTTTAAAAGAAAGCACTCTTTGGCCACCAGAAGGTTGGGGAGCTGTCTGGCAGTGAGAGAACCCTGACATGTGGACCAGCTGTCCCATGGGGACAATCCCTATGTGAATTAGTATTTTTGAGGAGGATTTAGGAAATAAAACCAGTGGCAGACTTTTTTGCTGCATGAACATACAAGAGTGAGGGTAAAGTTGTTGCTTCCTTTATGATGCTACGGAAGGAATTCCTTTGTTTTTTTATATTTAAAAAGACAAAAAAGCAAGCTGCCTTTAGATATGT
This sequence comes from Myrmecophaga tridactyla, assembly GCA_004026745.1. Taxonomy (NCBI): domain Eukaryota; kingdom Metazoa; phylum Chordata; class Mammalia; order Pilosa; family Myrmecophagidae; genus Myrmecophaga; species Myrmecophaga tridactyla. The sequence goes on along the minus strand of PVIY010020065.1, from coordinate 20,208 downwards.
GGGGGCAAATTTTTAATCTTACAGTAACATTGAATAGGAATATCAAATCTAAAATAATGTAAGGCGTGAGAAAATTCATTTTCATTGTAAAATAGTAGTTAAAGAATTCAGTTTACACAGACCTTTATATTTAATATGTCTCCCTATTTGTATAGAATTTCAGAAGAGTCTGAATGAGAGCCCTGGGCATACGCTTGGATCTCAATGAAATGCTGTACCAGGATCAAAAATTGGGAAATTATTATGCTCTTTAAGGTATTTTTCTGATATAATTATGATTGAAAAGAGCAATAAAAAATTGCTGTATTCTCCAGAAGTATAGGGTGCATTCTTTGACATCAGTCATTAAGGAAGTTATGTTGTTCCCAAAACAAATTTTAAAAACACCAAATAAAAAGCACTTTAAGATATTATTTTATTGCAGTTTGACTTCATGAAAACATATTTTTAATGCCTGGAGACATATTGAATAAACTGTAGTCTTAAGTCATGTGATCTGCAATCATTTGCTTTTGCTTAAACCATAATTACTGAAACCTTTGGTATTGGTTATATATGAAGTTAAATGTCTGAGTTGGGAGACATTGCTTTGTGAGTTTTGTAGTAATTTAATGCAGAGAAAGAATCTGAGACTGTTTCTCCTCAACATCAGTAATACTGAAAAGACAGGGATAAGTTTTAAGGTTTATTTTCCCAGAAATAAGTAGAAAGCACTGGAACAACCATCCATTTCTTTGTATTTCCCAAGTGTAGCACCATTCACTCGTTTCAGATTGGATACCAGCTCCGGGGGTGAGAGATGGGGAGTGCCAAAATAATTCATAAATTTTGTATATTTTGTATTTTGAGTTGCTCATGAACGTTTTCAGCCCTTTTCTGCCTTTTGTTACATGTTCTCCCATTTTTTCAGCTCACCATGCAAAGACTTAGGGAAGCCTTTGGAAGTGCCGGTTTGCCACTGTCAGTTGTATTTGCCAAGTCAAAGAGGCACAGCCAACCCCACGGTGCCTTGTTGGTTGCTTTGCATTGTATATGGTGGCGTCACAGGGCAGAGAGCCTTTCACTGGTGTGGGCTTTCAATAAGTCAGTCATTTCACTATTGAACTGCTACTGTACAGCCAGGCTTCAGTTTGTAGTTTTGTAGCTTTCTGCAAGCTAGAGATAGCCATTGTCATATGCATTCAGTGGATGGAAGGGCCAGCATTTAAGAGCAGCACTGTGTCCTCAGAGAAGTAACAAAGGCATTTGGCAACTTTTGTATGGTCCTCATGTTCTTGCAGTTTTGAATGTGATGTTTAAAATGGGTTTTAGGTACATGAATACTCTGTGTCCTCGTGTCTGCCCTACCCCACTCTTCTTTCCTCCCACAACCTCACAAAAAGATTGTGTGGGACATGACATTGAGATGCTGGTGGTGATATGTATTGGAATATCATTGCTGGCAACTGCACTCTCAGGAGCTCAAATTCAGGAGTGAAATTGCCACTTCTAGCTCCCCTTATTTCCTATGGAAACAATGCCTTCCACAGCCCCCTGCTACCCACTGTCCTCACTGTCAAGCTCATCAGGATCACGCATCTCTATTGTCTTTTATACGCTTTCGTTCATTTCGTTTATGTTGTTGCTACAAGGAACATCGTTTTCACTTCACAGTGACCACTTGATTTTCAACGTCTGTAGTCTACAAACCTGCTGATGACTTTTTTAAATGTAGTACAACAAAGTGACAATTGTGACAGGCTCACCTTGGAAAGAAGAGTTGTCATTTTTACCGCCAATTTTTTGGGTGAAGATGTTTTTATAAATCTTTCAAAATAGTCTGCAAATCGAGCAGGAATTGCACAACTAACTCAATGTGGTGTAGTCTCAAGAAGCTTCCTTAGTAAAGGCCTTCCCAAAAGACGGCCGATCTGCCTATTAAAGGCATCCTGGAAAAGAAAACAAAAGAGCATCCCCATGGGCATCTTGCTCATGACTTCTCCTGGAGTACTCACATGGTCACTCACAGCTAGAATAAAGACCTAGAGCACCTTGTCATCAGACTCACCCTGTCTTGCCCACCCTCCCCGCTAACATCGAGGTGTGTGCAGTTACCTTTTGAGCTTGGAACAAGCAGACTGGAATTTTCCTCTGCTACCTCTTGTGTACAAAATCTTGTTTATAAAATTTCAAAAGGAAGTAGATAAACTAGAGGAGAATCTCAGTTCTAAATTTGGTTCATGGTTGTCAGAGTTCTCAGCTTCTAGGAGCATAAAATAAATTTTTCAAAAATACAGAGTTGGTGTCTGGCTGACATTTTTCTCAGTATATCAGAATGCAGCCATGATGTGGGGGCCATGGGCCTATGGCCTGGTACCACGTAATACTTTATTTCCTTTTAGTGCTTTGCCCTGATGAGGGGAGATGTGGGTCTTCTCAGCCTTTTGCTATTCTTTCCTCTGCAGAGTCTGACCATGTTGGAATTCATTTGCAATGCTTAGATGTGGGTGCTGAATTCAGCTGATGGCCTGTAGACATCTCCCACCATGGCTTTCAGGTCCTTCCCAAGTAGTCTCCAGCATAAATCATATCCCTTGGTCAACTTGGTTTCTTGCTAGACCACACAGTCTCGGCCTCATGTCTAATGTCCTGCCTTTGCCCAAATGGTTCCCTTCCCCTGGAATGTTTGCTAATCCAGATCCTCTTTCTGTGGCCCTCACCCACCTCTCCCACCCAAACCCACTCCCCAGTGACCACCTGTCGACCATCTACCAGAAGCAAGTCGTTCCCTTCTCTCAAGTTGGGTAGTTGGCTGGTTGGGTAGCCAACCAACTGACACTTGATTCTGTGCCATCCTGGGGGGAGGGTTGGTGTGCCACTGGCACACCATGAGACTATGACAGGCATAGGTGCCAGTGGGCATAGAGGCACAGTTCTTTCCTGGCATTTGAAGCCATCAGCACCTGTCAACTCTTGAACACTATCCATATATGACACTAAATTGTCATAAAATAGAATTTGGGAGAATGTTTTGCCTTGGCAAGCAGATTCCCTTATTTGTGTAGAGCTGTATTTTGCTTAGGATGATTATACTCTTCAGCCTCAGAATGGATGGCAGAGACTGGGAGGTCCCATGTTGAATGGGATAATTAGACTTTGCAAACTGGGAAGAGATCTGAGACTGTTCATGACTTCAAATCATGAAGATGATCAAGGACATAGCACTGACTCCTCTTTACAGAAGCACCTGGCACTCAGGGAACTAATTTATCCCATAAACAATCACTCTGGGCCGGTCCTTGTGCTAGGTATTGGAGAGAGAAGAATGGAGAGAACTTTGGGAGTTCAGAGTTCAGTGCAGGACAAGGACAATATGGCATCTGAGTGCTACCAGGGGACATGTCAGCAAGGAAAAACCCTAGTGGTTGGGGAAGTCAGGAAAGCTGTAGAAGACATTGATTTCATTCCTAGGACAGATATAAGGAATAAGCTCACATTACCTGTTTCCACACACCCATGAAATACTTGGATTTACTCAGCCATTCAACAAACAATTTACCAAGTGCCTGGTATAAGCAAGGCATCGTACTAGACACTCAAGTCCAAGCAAGAGTCATGACCAAGTTGTTTTTATTTTAAAAAGTCACAGTATAATAAAAACTACAAAACAGAATAAATATCTCCAAGTTACAAAAGCAAAACAGGTCTAGAAAAGCTACTTGCTATAAAAAGACAACAGAGTTGTTCACAAAACAGATGAGAAAAGATAAATGTGCTGGTTGGTTTGCTTGAGGGGAGGGAGATGAGATGCTCAAAAAGGAGTAGTTACCCTCTCCCCCTCATCCTTCAGGGCCTTCTACCCTAGGCCATAGTGAATCAGGCGAAGGTAACCATGCAAAAGCTCCTTCCCACAGGGATCAGAAGCCCAGGAGCAAACAGGGTGAGACGTGCTCTGCTATGGCTCACTTGCTGCTACTTCAGATCTGTGTCCCCCTTCTGAGCAAAAGGGGGAAAACATGAAATGGGGTCCCTGGCCTGGTACCTTCAAAAGACATTTGGCTTTAACATGGCCAGATACGGGTTTATGTCCTGTGCCACCTCATTTCCTGGCTGTGTGAGCTTGGAGGGCACTTTTGCACTCTGGTTCACAGTTTCTTCTCAATGAAGTGGGTAGGGTAGTTGAGAAGACTGGATAGGCTGATGTGCAGGCCAATCTTGGGTAAATAACAAGGCCTGGTCTAGAGCAGGGGTAGGGCAGCCAGAAGAAACACAGGCACAGCCCCCTGATCACATGGGACACATCTGGCTGGGTCTCAGAATGCCATTGCAGGTAACTCAGAGGGGTGGGCACAAGAGCTAGGAATTTCATCCACAAAAATCTGTCTTCTAGGAGGTGAGTCCTAACAGCAGGAGAGCTCACAGATGGAGATAACTAAATTGATGGAGAACCGAGTCCCGGAGAGAGAGAGAAGGACTTGAACCCAAGTCTGCTGGCAGCTTATTCTTCTGGCCTCAGTTTCCTCATAGGTAGAACAGGCCCTGCCTTTCTCCCAAAGCCTCTTTGAAACCCTGTTAGAATGTGGCTGGAGTAGCATTTTGGGCACTTTGAAGTGTTGGCCAGATCTGGGACAGCATCAACCCCTGCCATTTCCCCCTGATACACATGCCCAGGGAGCTCAAAGGGGCTTCTCCAAAGTGAGCAAGAGGTGAGGGGCACCTCTACCTTTCACACGCACTTGCCCTGACTGATAAATGGCCCTTTTAGCTTCCCACGGGGAAAAGACTGCCTCCTTCCTGGAAACTTGAGCAGTAAATGCCTGGTACATAGTAGGAGCTCAATAAAAGGTAATTCGGCCCATGGACGTTGGCATCTTGGGAATGGCTGGGGCAGGGCAGGAAAGGAGGCAACTGAGCACAGCTAATCCATTTTAATGGTGAATGGCAGGCACAGACCCCACCTCCAATCCTGCTGCACTCAGCCTCTTCACCTCAGGACTGGCGAGAGCGACATCAGGGTGAGACCATTCTCCCAGGCAAGGAGCCCAGCCCACCCAACTGCCAGTGTCAGCAGTTCCAGGAAAGCCCAGACCAGGAAGGGCTGAGAAAGGACCATCAGAGAGGGGACCCAAAGGAAGGGAAGTTGAAACCATTTCAAAGTACTGCTACCCAGACCTAGAGCCACACAGTCCCCGGCTTCTGTCTCCCCACGTGCCACAGCCCGGGATGGGGGGCGGGGGTGGGGGGTGGAGCTGGGGGGCTGTCACTAGAGCTCCTGGGAGGGCCCTACTCCAAGGGTCGGCTCCGACAGCACACAGCAATGGCCATCACGGTCTCCTCACTGGTCCTGCCTCCCATGCCAGGGTCCCGGCGCCTCACCACACAGGTGTTGTCCACGGGGTAGGCCCCCAGGATGGGGGAGGCCCCAGGGAGCGTGCTGCAGCCCGTCAGGGTCCAGCCCTCCTCACAGGCCACAGCAACCTGCCAGGCAGAAAAAGGAAGCACACATCCAGTACCCCGTGGAGCCCAGGCACCCCCACCCCACTCCAACCACCCTTCTTCCTCAAAGGAGCATTCGGTGGGACCAAAGCACAGAGGGGTTTCACTCTGAGCCCACTTCACACACCAGCTCTTCGCACACACCTTCCGTCCCAGAGGAGCTGTGTCCAAACACGCTAACCAAACATGTACCAAGCTCTTGCTTCCGTCCAAATCCAGAGATGAATACCAGACTCTTCATCTTCCCCTGCTACCCCCCTCCCCACCCCCAATCTACACCTCCCAGTTAATAGCAACTCCATCTGTCCAGTAGCTCAGAGAAAGCCCTGGAATAAGTCTCCACTCATCCCACTCACATCTAGTCCTTTTGGAGACCCTGTAGGATCCTCCTCCAAATTCTAGAATCCGACCACATCGGCCCCCCTGGTACCAGCCCCCCACTTCTGGCCTGGATTATTGCAGGAATCCCCCATTTAGTTTCCCTGCTTCTGTGTGAGCCCCCAGTCTCTTCTCTCCTCAGCGGCCTGCGTGAGCTGTTAAACCCCAGGTCAGATCACATCCTTCCTCTTGGGCTCAGAGCCCTGCATGGCCCCCCGCTCACTTGGGGCAAAAATCAAAGCCCTTCCTGTGGCCCTCAGGCCCAGCCTGAGCGGAACCTGGCCCTGCTCTGGGTTGTTCTGCCCCCTCCTCCCCTTGCTCACTCAGCTCCTGACAGCCTCTGGGCAGCCCCCACCTCAGGGCCTTTGCCCTGGCTGTTCCCTCTGCCTAAAACATTGTTCCCTCACGGCTCACTTCCTCAGGTCCTTCCTTCTTTACTGAAATGGCACCTTCTCAATGAGACCTTTCCTGACCCCTCCCTTCCCCTATTCCCTTCCTTGCTCTATTTTTCTCCATAAAACTTATCAACTTTTAAGTACTACATCATTTAATTATTTTGCTTACTGTTTATCCGCCCCCCCCCACACACACACACACACTAGAATTCCCTCTTCAGGAGGGAAGAGCAGAGATGTTTATCGGTTTTGCATCCCTAGTATCAGCAATGTCACAGCCCTCAATGCACATCAAGTGAGTGAGCAGATCTGAGACAGCCATGCCCTCAAGAATGCATAACCCAGACCACAATTACCACAATCATGCACTTTTAAAAATCCACTCTGAGTTCATTTAAGAGGAAACTCCCAGGGCTTCCTTTTAAGAAGTTCCCTGTGGCTTTTAAATAAAAGCTACAGAGCAACTGTTGCTGCACTGTCTGCTTTCCAGGAACCTGGCTGTGCTGGAGGTTTCTGCAGGGCAGGGCCCTCACTTCACGGGCCTCTGTCCAAGCCTTGCCTTGTTGGCCACGCCTGCTGCTCCTTTAACTTTAGCACTCAGCTCAGGTCTCACCTCCACTGTGTCCCCAGAGTCCAGCAGAGCTCCGGGCCCCAAACAACCTCCCAGGAGGTTTATTTAATGAGTCAGTCAGTGAACACATATTCTCCACAAAGGGGAGCAGCGTGCCCAGAAGGAAACCTCACTAACTCGGACAAAAGCATAACCAGGCCCATCTGCATGCAAACACGTGCGCACACAACTGCAAAAGCTGCTGGCAGCATCGACCCCACAAGCCATCCCCACAGGCATGAGGGTGTGGTGGTGACACCAACGCTGACACGGAGAAGCCGCTGCGGGGCAGACACATGCCACCCCCCAGGGCACCACACCCCACATGCCCCCTCACCTTCTCTGCAGGGGCGGGAATGCTGTGCTCCCTGATTTTGCACTCCAGACCCGGGGCTCGGCAGCAGGAAGCATGGACACTGGCCTCCCTGTGGCCCACACACTGGTCGGGCTGCACTCGTGGCCATGGCAGAGGTCTCCTCTGGGTGCCAAGGCCCTCCACCTCCCAGTGGGAGCTGCAGCCTGGGACAGAGAAGGGCCCGATCAGAGACCAGAATGCCTGGGGGACCCTCTGTCTCTCCTCCCCACTTCCATCAGACCCCTTCTCTTTAGAGTCTGGGAAGCCCAGAAACAAATCAAGGTAGAAAAGAAATCCTGGCCCAGCCTTCACCATAGAACTTCTGGATTCTCAGCTCAACTCTGTCACTCATCTGCTCTGTGACCTTGGGCAAGCACTCAACCTCTCTGAGCCTTAGTTTTTCAGCGCAGTCTCCTCTCCACCCATAGATGGAAAGCACTACGGGAGGAGCCGCAAGGCCTGGGAGAATTAGCTCCCTCAGCGCCCTCCTGCTCAGCCTGCTCAGATGAGCTTGGGGTCTGTCTGAGGACTCCCTCCATGGGCTTGGGAGTCAGAACCATCCACTGATCACTAGACCTCAGATAGTGGTCACCCAGCTATACCAAGCCCCAATTTCCCTATTTGTGAAATGAGATGTTGTGAAGGTGAAATATATACTCACACGTGGAGCCCCAGCCCCATGCCTGGCACCCTGCAAGTGCAGCCTCCCTATGTGTCAGGACCACAGTGACTAGAATGCTGCATGTCCCAAGCGTGGCCGTGGGACCCAGGCCATAGCTGCAGAACAGGAATCAACGGGATCTGCTTCACAGAGAGTGGGATCTGTGGCTCCCATGACTTCTAACTGGCATGTGCCCTTGAGCTTATCTATGAGCGTTCCCAAAGGAAAGAGTGATTAGAAATACGGTGGACTTCCCACCAAGCCAGGGCCCGAGGCAGCACATGGCCTGGATGAAGACCCTCATTTCACATTTCCATGGCAGCCTGCTCTTCCTAGGGCCAGGTTCTCCCCCATCACCCTCCCACCCTAACCTTCTGTGGTTCCCCAGTACATACTCAACTGAGAACAAACACCTGAGCCAGGAACACTAACCCACTCCCTCCACCTACCCAAAACCTTCCACGGACATCCCACACACCACCGAAGCTGGCCAGCTCAGCCTCCCTCCAACCTGAGGGCACCGTCCCTCAATCCCCACAAGATCTCTGTCCCTGACTTCCTGTGACCCTCCCACCAACCCAGGGCACTTTCTGTGGCCCACCTATAGTTACCTGTATCAAAGAATGGTTTGTAAGGCAGTGGGTGATTATAACACTGTCATGGTCAGGTTCATGTGTCAACTTGGCCAGGTGGTGGTACCTGTTTGTCTAGTTGGGCAAGTGCTGTCCTGTCTGTTGCTATGAGGACATTTCATAGAATTAAATCATGATCGCAGAAGCTGTATTCACAGCCGATTCCACTTGTAGTTAGCCAAGGTGAGTGTCTTCTGCAATGAGTGATGCTTTAATCACTAGAAGCCTTTTAAGGAGGATTCATATGAGACAGTCTCTCTTCCTGCTTCAGCTGGTGAGCCTTTCCTGTGGAGTTCTTCCAGACCCTCCATCAGAGTCGTCATCTTCACAGCCTGCCTTGCGGATTTTGGACTCTGCGTTCCCATAGTCACGTAAAACACTTTTATGCATTTTATATTTGTGAGTGTTCCCTGTGGATTCTGCTTCTCTAGAGAACCTTAACTAATACAGATGCTAATGACAGCTAGCATTCCTAACGTCCCTGCATCAAGCTTGGCACTGGCCATCTCCACTTTACTCATGAGGAAACTGAGGCACAGAGTGGTTACGGAGCTTGCTCAGGTCACAGAGCTGGTAAGTGGCAGAGGGAAGTGCAAATCATGGTCTGCCCAGCTTCCACATCTGGCCTCTCAGCCACCGCCCTGAACCGCCTTCCCTGCCCTGCCGCTCGAAAATATTACCCCGTGACATGGCAGGAATGCCCGGAACCCCCTTTCATGGAGAAGGAAGCTGAGTTGGAGAGAAGGTGAGCTGCCTGGCAGGGGATCACATGGTGTGGGGGTGGCGGAACCAGGAGACATACTGGGCTGTGTCTCCAGAGGCTGACCAATTGTACTGCATGAGGTCCAAACCTACTGGGGGCCCAGCCTCCTCCCCAGTCCAAGCCCCAGACCTACCTGTGAGCACATGGCCCTGCTGGCGGCAGCGGGCCTGGGTCTCCACCCCCACCCCAGTTGGTGGGGCTGTGTGGACGCTGCATTTGGCCCGGGGCAGCAGGCAGCACCTGGCCACCGAGTAGACACTCTCACCCCCAAACGCATTGTGGGCCAGGCAGACCCGCCTGCCCTTTCGGACCTGGGAGCCAAAGACAGAAACAGGAGCCTGCTTCAGACAGGGCTTTGGAGTAGGTACTCAGAGGCATCCGGTGCAAGCGCTTCGAACCCTCTTCAGCATCGCTGCAGGGGACCAGCCAGCCCCAAGGACAGAAGCTCACTCCCGCCCAAGGAGGCTATGAAGTTCCATCACTGAGAACGGTTTCCCAATGAGACACCAGGACATCTAAGACGGCAGACAAGGACCCAGCGCCTCGCACCCTCACACTCTCTTGCCCGTGCACGCCCTTGCACACTCCCAGACACCGTCTCCCAGGTCAGAAATGCCTGCCTGCAATCACCCTCCTGGCTCAGCCACCAACAAGCCATCTTGGCCAGATCCTGCATCCTAATAACAGTTCCCCTTTTTTGCCGGTTTGAGAAGATGTTTTATCTCCCAAAACCATGGAGTGTCTGAGCAACTAGGACCCTTGAGATCTCGAGTCCAGAGGCAGCAAATCCCTGGTACACGTGCTGCTGCCCCTGCGTGGGCAGGCAGGCAGGCACACGGCCCAGGGAGCCAGCCTGCCTTCCTGCAGTCTTCCAGGAGCCCCCAGGCTCTCTTTGGAAGCTCACCCTGAGAGATGAACCCAGCCCCCTCTGCCTGCTCCAGCGCGATCCTTTAAACTTGCAGATGGGCGACTGGAGTCCAGGGGACAGAGGGACTTGCTGGGGGTTACCAAAGACTCAGGGCTGACCTGGGCCTAGAAGCCAGCATCTTGCTTTGTGCACAGACACACAGGGACGGTGGGGAGGGGTGCAGGTACCTCGATGCGCTCGCCCCGCCGCTTCCCACTCCAGGAGAAACTGGAGCAGCTCAGCAGCTCCTCGTCTGCGGCGCAGAGGGCCGTGGCTGTGGCTGTCCGCCGAGGCCCCGAGCGTGCTGACCACACGGTCCTGCAGAACAGCTGCCCGCCTGCAACACAGCCCTGGGGGTGAGGGGGGAGCACGGGGGGGGGACGGGGGGGAGCAACTGGGGGAGCATCTGGGGCACCAGGAGCCTCCAACAGGGGCTCTGCTCACAGAGGACTCCAGAAAAATCTTTCATTCATAGTAAGGAAAGGAGGGCTTAAAAAGCATTCAACTTTCACCGTTAAAACAAAATGTTGCAAAGCTCTTTCACGGTCAGTTCTTGTTCAACTTTCCCACTCCTAGGAGTCGGGTGCTGTGATGCATCTTGGAGAGATGAGGGAGAGGCTCAAAGACCTCAACCCCCCCAGGCCCCCATGTGGGCTCTGCTCACCCCACCACCCCACTCACCTGCTCCGGAGGTGCTGGGGGGCAGCGTGGCCACCAGGTTGGGAGTCAGCGCCCGCTGGTCCTCAGGGAACCAGGCCTCGTTGATGACATCTTTGACCGAGTAGTGGATGAGCCTCTGCCTGAGCTCTGCCAGGGTGAGGTCCGGCTCGGCAGTCAGCATCATGGCCGCAATGCCTGGGTGGTGGGGGCGGGCGGTGAGAGATGGTGCCCTGGTTTCCTTCTCACCCCGGGGACTCCTCTGCTCGACACACTCAACACCCGCACAGACGTGCATGCACACATGCACACACACGTGCGCACATGTATATGCACACATGCACGATGCATGCCAATGCACACATACATACATGCACACACAGATATGCAGATATGTTTGCACATGCATGTATGCACACATACACACGCACACGCGCGCACGCACACAGTCGTATCAAGTTTCTCCTCCAGAAGTTAAACCATTCACGATGCCTTACTAAATAAAAACCAAACAGAGAGACTACCTTATATCCTGCTCTCAGACCTCTGGGCTTCGGTAATTTGCTGTTTTGTTTGCCAAGTAAATGCTTATTCATCGTTCCAACCCAAAATCACATCCTCCCACACTGTCCCAGAAAACCTTCTCCGACCGCAGGGCTGGGCTCCCTCTGTCACAGACCCGACTGATCCATGTTACCTGGTTGTGCACCTGCCTCCCCCATCAGACTGCGTGTCCTTGAGGGCACCTTCAGGTCTGATTCACCTTTGGTACCCATGTCCAGCACAGAGCCTGGCCAGACCCTGCCCACCAAAGGAGCTGTTAGAAGCATGACGGACCAAGGTGGTTGAGCAGTGACTCACCAGCCACGTGGGCAGCAGCCTGAGATGTCCCGCTCTGTGACACAAAGCAGGTGCTGCAGTCACTGGAGGCGCCAACGATGTCATCCCCTGGGGCGAAGAGGTCCACACAACGACCAAAATTGGTCCCCAGGGCTCCCAGGGTCAATGGCTGATCCTGGGCATCAGTGGCTCCAACTGTAATGACCTGGAGAAATGAGAGGAGGAGATGGGCTCCTTGCCAGTTGAGCTGGCCAACTCCTACATAGCCACTTGGGCCCCACCCAAATGTCCCCTCCTAAGGGACATCTGACTACCCAGAGCGAGCTCTGGGCACCCCTGCCCCATCCTAGTTCTGCCCTCTGTCCCTACCATATGTCAAGCCCCATTCCTAAAACTGGAGATAGACACACAGACAAATCCCCTGCCCCTAGAGTGCTTACATTCTAGTGGGGAGACAGGAAAGAAACAAACAGCAAAGGTAAACTACATGGTACGTTAGATGGTTATAAGTGCACTGGAGAAAAACAGAGGGAATACAAGATGGACATGTTGGGTTTCCTTTGAAGCAATTTACAATCTGGCTGCCAAGGAAGGCCTGGGTTACGGCTGCCAGGTTCACCTCTGCAGCCCCCTGCCCCCAGGGCATACACAGAGACAGACTGTGAACTCCTTGAAGTGGGACCGGACAACCCCAGCACCCAAACAGCCCATCAAACGTTTGCCAGATGAAAGATCAGCTCACAGACCCCCTGGCCTGGCAGCACCTCCAGGGCGGAGGCTTGGCTCCGTCTGTCTGTTCACATCTCCCTGGTGCCTGGACAGTACCTGGAACAGAGCTGCTGTACAGCAGGCACTCTGGGTGTCTGTCAAAGGAGGACTTTGGGCCCTCACCTGCTCCAAATCTGATTAGACCCACTTGGGTGGCTGCCAGCTAGGGTCTTGGGGGCGGGGAGACTCTGAGGGTCTTGGGCAGGAGAGTGAGGTGGGCTGTTGCCTGTTTTATGCACAGGAGGGTCTTGAGAAATGGCCTGGGAGAGACAGCAGGGTGAGTTGGGGAGAAAGCTAAGGATACTGTATGTCAACTCAGGTGAGAGAGATGGGGGCCCAGAGGAGGGTCCATGTTGTGGGAATGGGGGGTAGGGAGGGAGGGTTCAGGAAAGAAAAGCCACTATATATGGGCGTGTGGCTCTACGGGAACGTGGGGGCTCAAGGCTCACCCCCCCCAAAGCTCCAGCATTTGGGGTCTCTGACAACTCATTCCAAAGCTAGGCTAGTCCAGCCTCCGGGAACCCACCCCATGACGCCCCGAGCATGTTCTCCTGCTTGTCCACAAGCACCTACCTCCGGAGCCGAGGCTGGCGAGTAGAGGCAGGCATCATCCCGGAAGTTGCCGGCAGCGGCCACCAGCACCGCCCCGGTCCCCGCCAGGCGCTGGCAGGCAGCATTGAGGACCTGGCTGTACCCACCCGCCAGGGGCAGCAGCACGACCAGAGGCCCCGCAGGCTGGGACAGCTGGCTTTTCCGAATAAACTCCAGGCCTGAAGGACAAAGCCAAGGTCACTGCCTGGGGACTCACGGCTCCCCACGGAGCAGCCGAGACCTCCAGGGAAAGAGAAGGGTCCCCTCCGCCCATCTGTGACCTTCCCCTTCTCCGCGATCCATCAAGACCATCATGAAGGCCCCTCCACACGAATCATACAAAGGCGGGCACGAGGCCTGGCCCCCCACTCTCTGGCTGAGTGGCCCCGGCCCTCGGAGCGCCGGCATCCTCATTTGTAAAGCGGGTGTCTGCACCCTGGGTTGCCATGAGCCTCCATTGCCGCCCTGGAGCCAAAGGGGCTCCGTGGCTCTCCACTCCCGGGGGTGCCCCTCCCTCTGACCTCCACAGCCCTCGCTCATCGTCTTAGAGCTGCTACCCCCACACAGGGACGGTTCTAACCCCTTGCCGGCCTGGACTCCCCACCCGGTACTGGGGGCCTGGAACTGACAGCTTCTCTCGGACTCGGGCGCCTGCTCTATCAGTTAGGGTGTGGCCGGCTGACCTCTCAGAACCTTCTGGATCTGGACCTCAGATCCCTCAGAACCCGGGGGCTCTGGCCATGAGGGGAGTTTTGGGGGTAGGAGTCGGGGTTCTGCTGCCACCGTCTTCCCAGGAGACAGAAGGTGAGGCCCCTCACACAGGAGAGGGAGCCGAGAGGACCTGGGAGGCAGGGTGGGAAACAGCAGCCACAATCACAGCTGTGAGTTATTAAGCTCCGACTGTGTGCAGAGCACTGTGCTCAGTACTTGCCCCGCTTTGACCCAATTATCCTGCTCATAGGGGAGGAAAGTGATGGCCACAGAATAGCTACTGTTTATGGAGCAACTGCTCTGTGCCAGGCAATGAGCTGGGCTTCAGGTACCCTGATCAGGGTCCCAAGGAAGGGAACCGTTCTTCGCCAGGAAGCCCTCCCTCCCCACCCACCCCCACCTCCATCCCCCGCCTCCGAGTCCAGAGCACAAGGCTTGGGAGGCCTTTCACAGGGGAGAGCAAGTTCAGGCTCATGGGCTCCCTCTGACATCCACGCACTGGCCTTGAGGAACTGGCTGCCTGGGCTTAGGTCGGTCAATAAAGGGGTGGGACAGGCAAAGGGCACGAGTCACCTGATGGGGCAAGGGGTTATCGATTCTTGCTTTAAAAACCTAACGTCAAAACCTGTGCTCCACCTGGCCCTGGCACCGTGGGATCGACGATGCCTTCCTGACCAAAAGGGAGGAAAGAACTGTCACAAATAAGGTAACAGTGGCTGAGAGAGTTCAGATAGAGTTGAGAGGCTACTCTGGAGGTCACTCTTATGCAAGCTTCAGCCAGATACTGCTAATATCATGGTTTGCCAAATCCCAATCAAGAGCATTTTCCTGCCAACCCTAAAGAACACCTAGGGCTTTACTTGAGATTCCACAAAAATCCCAGGCACTATGATTGCTTTCCAGAAATCTCCAACCTCCAGATGGGTCCCTGGACCAGGTAAGTCCTGAAATGCAGAGGGGCCAGCTTCTCCAGAACATCAACTAGTTCCATTCTCCTATGCCATGTTATCAACAGTCCTTTCTAACATGAAAAAGTTAGACTGGGCATAGCCTAAATACCCCTAAAGATTGAGAGAAAGACCAAAGGAGAAGGAGGTGTTATAACATAGAAGATAGGATTTAACAAATGAGTATGATTGCTGAATCATTATATTGATATTTCTCTTAGTCTCCAGTGTCTTGGAGCAGCTAGAAGGAAAAACCTAAAATTTCAAACTCTGAAATCTGTTCTATAACTAATTGCTGTGGTGGGCTTTGAAATCTATTGCTTTTTTTTTTTTTTTTTGTAGATATGTATTTTTCACAATTAAAAATTAAAAACAAACGAAAAAATCCTGTGCTCCAGATAGGGCAGTTGGGGCAGATCTCACCCAGCCCCAAGGGCCCTGAGCTCCCCAGTGGTTCACACAGCCCTGGGACTGCCACTGCCAGCTCAGTGGCCAGTCTCTGCAGTGAAGGCCAAGCCCCTGCTCAAAGCCGGCACCTCTTCCAGCTCAAGCTGTGTGGTCCTGGGCAAGTCACCTTCCCTCTCTGAGCCTGTTTCCTCATCTGTTTAACAGGTATCCCAGGGGCAGCCTCAGGACCTAATGTACAGAGTTCCCACTCAATCTGGCAACAGGAGGAACTTGACAAACGAGAGTTCTGCCCCCACTCTATCTTCTCTGTCCACAGGGCCCCATGCCAGAAGACGCTTTCTGCTGAACCTTGTCAGAGGCCCAGCCAGGTGGCCAGGTTAGAGTAACCTGCAAACATTTTGAAAAAGCCCTCTGCGAGGTGCTCCATCATTTCTTGGATGGGGTAACTTGCAGGATCCAATCAGACAAGCAAGGGAGTGAGTCCCCTGGTTTTATAGTTATGTAAGCAGGAGATAAGGAAAGTTTGCTGAAATAACCTCCAGGGTCCATCCAATTCTAAGATAACATGACAAAAGATGTAGGTATTTCAAAGAACTTGAAAAGGGGAGCAGGGTGGAGTCGTAGAGAGACCATGGATCCATGGGTCAGTGTGTGACCTGGGCTGAGCCCTGCCTCTCTCTGCATCTCGGTTTCTCTACCTGTACCCATGACCTCCCATGACCTCTGGGGCCCTGCCAGCTCTGACCCTCTGGGAGTCTGGCTCTGGAGCAGAGGCTGCCTCAGTCTCATGGGTCAGAAGAAGTTCTCCCTGGGCTTATACCACCTCCCCAGCCAGGTCCAAAGGGAGAGAGGCCAGGGTGCCCGGAGCTCTGCGCCATCACTCACCAATGATGGTGCCACTGACCGCTCCCTTGCCCTGGCAGTTGAGCACGCGCAGGCTGTGCAGGCTGGCGCCCTTGGCCACGCCAGCATCCCGGCCGCTGACCACTCCCGCCAGGTGGGTGCCGTGGCTGTCACACTTGTTCGCCTGCATGACCAACACAAGGGCTGTTACGGGCTAAAGTGTGTCCCCCCAAAAGATAGGCTGAAGTCCTAATTAGCAGTCCCTTGGAATGTGACCCTTTTAGAAACTGGAGCCCTTACAGATGGAGAGGGACAAGTGATGATGACATCACACTGGAGGAAAGGGGAGCCCTAATCCCACATGCCCGGTGTCCTCGGAAGACGGGAAGACAGGCAGAGACAGGAGACAGGACACGGAGATGGCACTCTGCAGCCCCAAACCAAGCAACGCTTGGGGCCACAGGAAGCCAGGAGCGAGGCATGGAATGGATTCTTCCCAAAGAGACTTCAGGGGGAGCAGGGCCCTTACGTCATTACGGTCAGGATGTCTGGCCTCCAGACGCCGTTGTTTTAAACCACCCGCTTTGTGGCCCATTGTCAGAGCAGCCCCAGGAGACAAAGCCAGGGCAGCGTGGAGAAAGCTCAACCACCCTTTGACACGTCAGCAGGGGGCTGATCGATACACACCTCTGTCCCACAACTGACCACAGGGAAGGGGCAGCGATGGCCGGAGAGGCCGGGCCAACTGTGTCGCTGCTGCAATTGGGGGGGGTGGCAGGCCCCACCTGCCTCCAGATGAGGGGCCAGGGCAGCGGAAGCCTCCCGCCTCGGGGGCACGGCCAGGAGGGCCCTCACCTGTCGGTGGAAGCGTGTCCCGTCCTCTTCTGGCATGTTCTCAAAGTCGGTGACCGTGACCCTGCCCTCGATTTCCTGATGACCGCTCTGAATGCTGGTGTCTAAGAGGCACACTTCCACCAGGCCACCTCCATCTTCAAAGCCACAGCGACGTTTGTGGGGAAGGAATGGACAACCACGAAGGGGAGATGCATTAACACGTGTCAGCCCCTGTCCCAGGCGCGGGTCTAAGCACTTTAAATATTAACTCGTTTAACTTCAAAACTCCCTCGTAGGGGGTGCAAGGGTAGTTCAGTGGTAGCATTCTCGCCTGTCGCGCAGGAGACCCGGGTTCGATTCCCGGTTCATGCCCTTCCCAAACAAACATGGAAACAAACAAAAAATCCAACCAAACGAAACTTCAACAAACGGTGCTGCAATAACAGGATACTCACACGGAAAAAGAATGAAATGTGACCCTGCCATACGGTATACAAAAAAAAAAAAAAAAGAAGAAGAAATCCCTTGTATATGCTATTATAGCTTCAGTTTACAGACAAGGAAAGTGAAGCATAGTCAGGCTAAGTTATTTGTCCACGGCCACGCAGGTGGCAAATGCACGTGACCCGGGCAGTTGGGCTCCACAACCCTAATGCAAATGTGAACTAACAATATGAAATTCTGAAAAATAACAACTCTTGCAGTGAAATAAGCCTTTTTTACATCTCAGCCAGCCTGGGTGGGACACAGGCAGCATTTGAAGCACAGGGCAAGCTGAGCTAACTGGGATACCTGGGTCATCTGAGCCGGCTAGCTCATTTCACAGATAGGAAACTGGAGTCCACAGCTTTTCCCATTCTACAAGGGGGCCAGCGGGGCTAACGGGGGGCTTTTTCAACTGAGAGTTACAGCCTCACAGAAACCAGCAGTGTTGGAAATTCACCAAGACCCCACCCACCAGCTACAGATAATTAATTAATTGATTGATTGATTGATTGATGTTTTTGTATGCTGTATGGTGGGGTCTCATTTCATTCTTTTTCCATGTTAGTTTCCCGTTATTGCAGCACCATTTGTTGAATTGTTGGGTTTTTTTGTTGTTGGTTTCTTTGGGACACGCGTGGACAGGGAATCGAATCTGGGTCTCCCGCATGGCAGGTGAGAATTCTACCACTGAATTACCCTTGCACCCCCTAGACACCTTCTCTTTATAATCATTTCTACTCAGGGCAGCTCAGTTTCTCCAAGAAGCAAGCACCAAGATGGGATTAGACTAAGCAGGACAAAGAGGGAGGGAGCAGGAAGAGCTGGGAGAGCCTGCGGCCCGAGAGGCAGAGATGCAGGTCCAGGACCCAGGAAGAAAATTGGGAAAGAGGAGGGGAGGAAGTGCCTCGGAGAGCAGCCATGTTCAGAGAACCTCTCGGTCAGGCCAACGGGAGTCCCCAGGCACAGTCTGCCCATTAGATGGATCCCTCAGCAGCAGGAACAGCTGGCCGAGCACCTGGCCATGCTCAGCCAGTGGCTCCGTGAACCCTGCAGTGGATCCAAAGAGGTGGCGCGGGGGACTGCTGGTCAACCCCACTCCTCTGGAGGAACATCCAAGCAGTAAGGCACTATCCTCCCGCAGAGCCCACTCTCCATCTCACAAAGGATGAGGAAGCTGAAGCTCAGGCAGTTCAGTGGGTGCTCTGAGTTCCCACGCCAATTTCAGGCAAGGCCAGCCCCCATCGGGTGCCCTCCCACCACACCATGCCACCTTTGGACTGAAAAGCCAGAGTCAGTTTGATCAGCTGTCAGCACAGGCCTGAAAGCAAACCATCCACCTGCCCCTGGCCTCCCATCTCAGCAGGAAGCTCCACTGGCCCAGCACTGCTGGGCACTTCTTTTACTTCCTGACTGAGCTGGGCTGGCATACGGCCATCTGCTCCCCTCCCAGGATGTGGGATGCATCTCCAGCTGCACCCCTCCACCCAGTTCCTGGTTTTATCATTCACCCACCTGCACCTATCCAATGTCAGGTGCCAGGCTGGGAAGGGGAAGGCAGAGAGGGCCCCAAACTCATACTTAAGAACACCCTGAGGCCCAAGGTGGGGGAATCCCCAGATATTGAACTGAGGAGAAATGTGATGGAGTCAGTGAGGTGAGCAGTGGCCAGACAATGCAGGAGCCCAGACACCGTGGTAAGTGTGCACCAAGCGGAGGCCCCAGGCTGGGAGCTGGCATCACAGATGCTCAGGAGCTGGCCAGCAGAGAGGCAGATACATCCACAGTCATCCCAAGCAGTAAAAGCTTATCTAAGACCAATACAGGGACTGACACAGAAGACCCACAAATAGGGAGAGGATACCCGGAAACCTTCTAGGTCATGCTCCTCTTGTTGCAGAGAAAGCTGAGGCTGCATGGTGGGGTGCAAGCACTGGGACCCCTGTGATATTAAGGTCACGTCCTGAGCAAAGGGGCTGCAGAGTGGCCCCAGCAGAACCCAGAAGAAGTTCTAGGTTCAAAGAGGCAACTCCCACCCTTCTAAACACAAGCTGGAGACTAAAGGCTTCTGCCAGCTCAGCCCAGTCCACTGTGAGCATGGCAGCCAAATGCCGCCAGATGAGAGGCTCCCAGCATGGGGCACTGTGCTGGTCTGAAAGTGTTAATTACCCCAGAAAAGCCAAGCTCTTTTAATCCAATCACATGGGGGCAGACTTATTGTTGGGTGGGACCTTTTGATTAGGTTGTTTCCATGGAGGTATGACCCCACCCATTCCTTTAAGAGGGAAACATTTTGAAGAAAGCTCAGACACAGACCCTTAGAGATGTAGACAGAAAAATCCCACCCCAGGAGGTGCTAAGCTAAGAGATGAAATCCAGAGTTCACCCTGGAGAAGCTAAGAAAGACCCACAGACACTTAGAAAGAGAAAACCATTAGAATCAGAAGCTGAAAGCAACAGAACCAGGAGCAAGGACCAACAGACCCTGGCCATGTGCCTTCCCATGTGACAGAGTTTCGGGAGTAAGGAGCAACGGATCCCATCAGCCTTTCTTCAGAGTCAAGGTAGCTTTCTCTGGATACCTTAATTTGGACATTTTCATGGCCTTAGAACTGTAAATTTGCAACCTAATAAATCCCCTCTGTAAAAGCCAATCCATCTCTAGTATATCACTATCTGGCAGCTTTAGCAAACCAAAGCAGGTGCCTGCCCATACCTCCACCACCCCCTCACAGCTCAAGCAAGGGCACAAGCCAAAGGCCACCTGCAGGCAAATCCCCGGGCTTCCAGCAAGATGCCCGGCAAGTTTCAACTTGGCTGGGCCCTTCCTACAAGTCATCCTTCTAGCCTCCCACTCACTGTGCGGTGGAGACTATCACCCTATGTTACAGAGGAAAAGGGCAGCCTTATGAGGCATCATCACTACAGAGAGGCCCATTTTACAGATAAG
>PVIY010020064.1:0-44665 GCA_004026745.1 Myrmecophaga tridactyla | reverse complement strand
CACCTCCTTGGCTATTATCCTATCCTTAACCGCTGGAGGCAAAGTTTAGCCAGCTGGGAGCTGGATGGTTGAACCACAAACAAAGGCAACAAGACTTCATTTTTAAAATGAGAGAGAGAGAAAAGAGACAGCGCCCCTCCCCAAATATAGAGCTATATATGTATATTATATATATAGAATTCATTCGTGCACAATTCATTAAATGAGCTTTTCAAAAATTAAAAAAAAAATTATAAGATACACATTTCTTTAGGCCTTTGTGTTTTTTAAATTAAAACCAACAAAAGAAGTCTCCATCTCCGCTCGGTCCCCACAGCAAGGGCAGGCGCCGCAATCTGGCAAGCAGCTGCCCCATTAGACCATCACGCCCCTCTGCCTACCAGCACCCTGTATACAGTTGGCGCTCGCTGCTGGCTGATTCTTTCAAGGCACGGGGGAAGCACCCAGGCCTGAGAGGCCGAGTCCTCCCTCTCTCCCAGACCCGTCTCCCCATGTCTGCATCTTGGTGACCGCCAGCAAGTGAGGGGGTCAGCAAGACCCCCTCCTGGACGCCTAGCCCCTAAATCTGGGCTTTTGGAATCTGAGAGGAGAGGCGGATAGAGAAGGAAAAAAAACTCAAAACCTTTTTTAAAAAACCTTCCTTGTATCTTTTTAAAAGTGATTCCTCAATTCATACAGACTCTGAAGAGGCTGCCTTGGGCTAGTGCATGGGCGCCGGTAAGTGGAACTGCCCCGCGGGCTCCACTGCCCAGCCCGGGTGAAGTGCAAAAAAAAAAAAAAAGGCTGGGATGAAGTTGTGAGCCTGTCCATTTGGGTCCCCAGACACCCAGACACCGGCAAGGTGGGAGGGAATGATCTAGTCCCCTCATTCCCCTCATGAGCGGTTTCCTTCCCTGCGCGGGGAGCCTTCCAGCGGCCCCAAGACCTGGGCCCCACCTTTCAAAGGAGCTTTTCCCAAATGGCCAGAGCAGCTTGGGCTCCAGGCCCTGCCTCTCAGAGCCGCAGCTCGTCGTTTTTGAAATGGGGTGAGCCTGCCCACTTCCCGCTGAGGCTGGGGCCTTGACCTTCACCTCTTCCCAGCGCAAAGGAGGAATGAGGCTCATTTTGACCTTGACCCCTTTGCAGGGTGAGTGTGAAAGGGAGCTGCGAGACGCTGGAAGCCCCAACACCGGCACCCCAGACAACCCTCTTAACACTTGGCAGCCGCTGGGACACCAGCAGTGCTTGCTGCCACCTAACACACCCATTTCACAGAAGGGTATACTGAGGGTCAGAGGGGACCGAGATGGGGGTGGTTCCTTGTTCCAGCCTCAAACCAGGGACAGTGGCCCTCACCTGCTTTCTATGACATGGAGGGCCGGTGTGGGGGGGCATTTAAGGGGACCAATGCCCCAACCAATATGGAACATGGGAGGACTGGGCTTCTGTGGAGTATTTTACATACAAAAATAAAGCAAACCAGACTGCAACTCCTGCTTGGTGAACAGGCAAACGAAAAAGCAGCAAGGGTGAGGGAAGGGCCCATGGGAGACTGATCCGTGCAAATGGTGATGGTAATGGGGGGAGGGGGCAGGAGCTCGTGGGCCCCAGCTCAGAGCCACGCTGGGAGAGAGGTAAGGAGGCTTCGCTTGGCCTTGAGCCCATGGCTCACTTGGCCCTCTTCCTGGCTTGGGCTTTAGGGACATAAGGCGCCATGGAAAGCCCAAGAGAGGAGGGACTGGCATTCCCTTCTCTCCATGTCCTCACTCATTCCGAGCCACCACCCAAGATTCTCCAGGATCCAAGGCTTCTTCCTTCCTGAGGCCTGAATCCCTGGCCAGGGATGTTCAGGGGTGTTAAGGTCTTTGGGGAGACAGGGAAGGAGATGCCACCCACCCATGGTGTGGGGGTATCAGGGACCAGATGGCCCAACAAGTTGACAAAGGAACAGAAGTTAGCAAGAAACCAAACTCTACCTACTCACCAGCCTTCCTGGAGAAAACCATCGACAGAGGGTCCCAGCAATGATGGAGACCCTGCTGGCTCCCACCCCACCCCCATCCCAAATCTCAGCTCCCCTCAGCCCCCATGTACCTTGTCTTGGCCCTGTCTGGCTAGCTCCCTTGGGACCAGCTGTCATCCTTCCCTCTGAGCAAGGGCGGTGTGGAGGAAGCCTGCGGCCAGGACAGCAGGGAAGGCTGGCCCTGCCTCGGGCCCAGGAAGGGGGTAGAAGCCTCGAGGCTGACCCAGGCAGGTGGGGCCTCCACCGCCTTTCCTGACGCTGCCGCCTCACCTGTGCAATCACTGCGATACTATTTTTTTCTTTAAATATCTCTTTCTTTCCCACCCCCCACCCCAGAGGAATCCCACAATATTTTTTCTTTTTTTTCCTCTTTTTTTTTTGTTTTTTGCAAAACTAATTCTTTCACTTTCCTGTCATAAAATCACCTCTGAAAACACAACTTCTTTACAAAAAAAGTCACGAATGACACAGACTCTCAGGAAAACACATTTCTATGGTCTCTGGAAACACCTGTAACTGGCACCCAGGTGGGCACTCACCTGGGGAAGGGGGTTTTGGGGGGGAAATCACCTCTGAGGACAGAGGAGAAATACCAGCCCTTATTTGGGGGAGAAGCCGATTGGCACTTGGACGGCCACAGAGCCAATGCAAAGGGCAGGGTGGGGAGGGGCCCAGGGTGTCCCCCCAACCCTGTGAGGGCCCCTGTTCAACAACCTGGGGGAGGGAGGGGCATGACAGGGGCCAAGCCGCAGCCCCCGGGCAGGGAGGTGCCTGGGGAAGAGTGCGTGTCCACACTTAGGAAGTACGCAGGAAACACGCTCCTTAGCTGGCTGACCCCCTTTCCGCCTCCCTCCGGCCTCCTGCTGTGAACTTCCGAGCGGCACCAAGCGGCACCGAGTTGGAGGTAGCAGTCGCTGCACGCGCCAGGAAGCTACCTTGAACCATACACACTCAGACTCGGGCAGAGACCCAGGCCTGGCAGGCTGGCCTGCCTCCCATAGGGCACCTAAGGCCCCAGGAGGACTGGGCCTGTTCCCGATTCTGGGACCAAGTACCCTCGCCTTCCCGGGGCTCCCAGGCCCCTCTGTGCAGGCCCTCCCGACGTCCTGCAGCAGATGGGAAGGGATGCTGCCCAGGCCACTGGAGGCTCCCCTCTCCCCTCCTCTCCCCCCCACCGAAAACTCAGAGCTGTGAGAATGCCTCAGTGGTCAGAAGCAAAAGAGAGAGGGCTGAGGAAAGCCCGAGAGACCCCAGGAACGGATTCCAGGCTTCCATCTTCCTCTTCAAAGAAGGAGGAAAGGGGAAGCTTTTTTTTGGGGGGAGGGGTCTCCCCTCTCCTCAGCCTCCATGGAGCCAAGTCTGCAGTGAAGGCCCGACTGGTCAGGCTGACCACCCTGAAGGCAGAGGGCCTGGGGGCCGGTGCCCCCAGCATGCCCGGGCTGGGAAGGCAGGCCTGGCAGCTTCCAGAACAAGCTCCTCAGACCTGCGCTAGGCCCCCAGGCCCAGCTGAGGGCAAGTGAAGGACCTGGCCTTCAAAGACCCTGCTCAAACCGAGGAGCCCTGGGGGCTGCCGTCTGGAAAGCCAATGCACATACGGACACGCGCAGACGGGTGGGGGGGGTGCTGGGGGGTGGACGCACACGCACGCTCAGAAGTTTCCACGGCAGGTTCTTTTAGCACCTTTGGTCGAGAACTGAAGGGGCCTTCAGATGCTGGGAGGCAGTGGCGAGGGGAGTTCCCTGCAGGTTCCCCCAGTCTTTAAGACGGGGATGAGGGAACCAAGGGGGCGGGGGCTAAGCGGGGCCTGCTTAGGCCTTGTCCGAGAGTGGGCAGGGAACAACCCTGCCTCTGGTCTCAGCCTCTGTCCAGGGCCTTGCCATGTGGGCAGGAAGCCGCCCTGCCCCTTGTGCCCAAGCACTGGTGGAAGGAAAGGGTCCATGCCCACCCTGGGTGGGGGGTCTCCTAGGGGCCTCCACAGCTGCCAGGTTAGCACCGAGAAATCAGATGCTGTGTACGAGAGCAGGAAGCAAGCTGGGAAGAGATGGGGGTGGGACGTGGAGGGGGTAGCTGAGCCCCAGGTTCTGGGCCTCCCCGGAAGCCATTCAGCAGGACCCACCGTGCATGGGTGTCTAAAGATGAGAGGGGTGACCTTGGAATTCTCACCCCACTCCAGAACTGCCCCTACCCACTGGGCTCTGGGGCTCTGGCTGCCCAGCGCCATCCCAGGGTCCACACCGAGCTGTTTGAAACAAGCAAAGCACAGGCAGAGGGGTCTGAGGGTGAGGGCGGGGGTGGGGACGCGTGTGTGACTTTGGGCAGGGGGCTCCCCCCAACCCCCCTCCTTGGTGGAGCCCCCTCACTTGTTGGCCCCACCGCCACCACCGCCCCCTGCCGCCCCTGCCACCCCAGCCGCCACCTTCTCGAAATCCTCAGGATTGCAGAATTCCTTAATGGTGACCGTCAGGAGATTGCTGGTGACATCAGTGACGACCACGTTGGAGCAGGGTGACATCTCGGGGCGCCAGTCCCCAGCCTCGGGCTCGGAGGGGGCCCCGGCGGGGTCGGGGGCTGGGGGAAGGGCCAGGCCGGTGGCAGCAGTGACTTCAGGGGGTGCCCGCTTGCCAGTGGCTGCCGACTCAGGGGGGACAGACAGGTCAAGCACCTCAGACTCGCGCCAATCGGGGGCGGGTGAGCTCAATGTCTCGGGGAGCAGCTTGGGGGGCGTGTCGTCGGGCTCGGAGGACGGCGGCGCCGGCGACGGGCAGCCCGAGGAGCTGGAGCTGCGGGCATCGTAGGGGGCGGTGGGGGTGGCCAGGAGCAGCCCTGGGCCCTGGGGGCCCGTGAGGTCGGCCTTGCCGGCTGGCGGGGGAGCCAGGGGGACGGGCGGCGGCTTGTTGTACAGCGCAAAGGTGCCGAACTTCATGTGGCGGATCTGCGTGCGCAGGATGCTCTCGCTGAACTTCTTGCTCTTGCCGATGACGCGGTTCCGCGAGGGGACCTTGGGGCGGGCGAGGGCCCCGGCCCCCTGCCCGGCGCCGCCCCCGCCTGAGCCCTTGTCGATCACCTTCAGGTTAAGGATGATGCGGTTCCGCTTGGGCTCCCGAGGCTTGACCTTGCGATTGATGATGCGCACCGTTTCCGAGAAGGGCGAGATGGGGGGGCGCAGACCGGGGCTGCCGCCCTGGGGGTCCGGACGGGGCAGGGGGCGGCGGGACATGCGGTGGCAGCGGCGGATGTCCTTCTTGAGTCGGTGCACGGCCGCGCTGGAGTGCAGCTTGGGCGAGGAGGCACTGGCGCTGGGCTTGACAGAGAAGTGCACATCGCTGATGCGGAGGGCCTCGGCCTGGGCCCGGGCCTGCGGGGGGGAGAGGGAGGGCTGCGTGGGGGGGCTCGGCCGACAGGATGGAGGAGGGGGTGGGAGCCCAGGCTGCACAGGGATGCAGCGGTGGTCAAGATCAGACAGGCCGGTTAAGCAACCTCAGCCAAATGTCAGGGGGCAAGTTATGGGCATAGCGGACCTGGCCTGACTCCAAACTCTTTCATCTACCACCGGCCGACTCTGCTGGCACACCTATCCAGGAGCCCCAGGGATAGAGTGCAATAGCCATCCTTGCCAAAGCTGCGGAAGTGCTGCCCATTAGGGCAGGGACCTGCCTGCACGGGGAAAGCAGTCCTCTCTGCAGACACCCCTGCTCTCTGCAGGGTCCAGACCTGCCCAGCACTCCTGGAGGAAGGGGGGGGTGTGAATCCTCCCTGCTCCACCCACGCCAGCCCCGCTGGCCTACTTGCAGCATCTCCAACGCCCACACACTCTCTCGAACAGGCTGCACCTTCGGCCTGGACTCCGCCACCCGCCATCACCTCTGAGACAGCCCTCAAACCCTCCAGGCTCTGTGCTCCTGGCTCTGATTCACCTGCCTGCCCAATGCCCAGTGCCAGCTCCAGGGCTTGGGTCTGAGCAAATCAGGGCAAACTGATTTCAAAGCCTGGGATTCTCAATCCCGTCAGAAATGTGTTTGGTGGGGAGGTAGGCCTGAGATGGGACCGATCTCTCCACTCTCCGCAAACAGATGTCTGCAGGCAGGGTGGCTGTGGGCAGCTGGTCAGGGGCACTCCCAGATGTGGGAACTCTCTGGATCCCGGGGCTCCAGCAGCTTAGCAGTTCATATCACTACGTACAGGTGTGGTAGGGCCTGGGAGACCCCAGATTCCCACCCAACCCACCATTATCAGATGACACCAAATGGAAGGCGAGAGGAACACGTCAAGGCCACATAAGCTGTCCTCTGTGGCTAGGCCCTCCATCAATAAAAACGTCCTCCAGAGTCACAGGACAGAGGCCAGACTACAGCTGTGAGCATGCGCAGCCTCGGCCCCTAGGGGCTGTGCTACTGGGGCAGCTGAGCAGTAGACAGGCTGGTGTTTAAGGCAGAACAGCTGGGGCACAGACCCCAGTGCTGGAGGATGGCAGGCCAGACTGGGCCCAAAGCACAGGTGGGAGCATGGCTGAGTTCCAGGCACAGGCCCGGGGGGCACGCTGGCCTGCTGAGGGGGTACTGCTCAGACAGACATTTGTAGGAGACAGAGTATGGTGGGAGGCACAGAGATCAATCAGGTTCAGACAGCTGGGGGGGCCTGGGAGCAATAGCTGGGTTCAGTGCTGGGGCCGGGGGGGGGGGGGAGCATGGTGGAGAGGAAGGACACATTCCCACAGCACTGGACACTTAACCAGTTCTGGGGAGCCAGCCTGGTGATCCCTACAAGAAGACTAGATTGTACTTGCTCACCACTCCCAGAAGGTGATTGCTGACTTACTCGCTGAATGAGAAAGGGGATCTTTATTTGGAAAGAGGCCATCATGCCCTTGTGGGAGGCCCAGACTGAATGTCACATGAGCGCCAGCCCTCTGGGGCCCAGGCTAGGTGCCTGCTGGGACTGCTTGGCCAATAATTCCTTACGCCACTAGGTGGCAGGACACACGGCCTGCCTGCCCTGTGCAACCACTGCCAGCTCCCCAGGACTGGGCCTCTCACACCCCTTCCCAGACAAGGGTGGAAAAAGCCCAGGCTTCCCTTGGCAAAGCAAGTGGGGTCCTTTGCAGGTTTGTCCCTGCAGGAGCTCTGGGGTCCCCACTATTTCTGATGACCGGTGGCAGTGGGCGTGGGGTCAGGGGCGGGCTTACTCCCTCTGCACACTGCTAA
Organism: Myrmecophaga tridactyla; assembly: GCA_004026745.1. NCBI lineage: Eukaryota > Metazoa > Chordata > Mammalia > Pilosa > Myrmecophagidae > Myrmecophaga > Myrmecophaga tridactyla. The sequence continues at coordinate 37,462 of PVIY010020064.1, read as the reverse complement.
GCAGAACTTCTGGAATTACGGACTTGCAGGGCCTGAGTGGGAGACAGTCCCCAGGGGAGTGGTACAGAGCTTGGACATGTGCCAGACACGGGACGAAACCCCAGCTCTGCCAGCCTTCCCATGCCTTACTTTCCCCTCACGCAATCATACTACTACCCACCAACAGGCCCCTTTGATGATCAAGTAATGTATGCCACCTGCTTAGTGTGTCCCTGGCCTGCTTAGTGTGTCCCTGGCATGTAGCAACTACTCAGAAAAAGACTATATTTCTCCCCAGGCGGCAGACTCATAAGCAATAATTTTTTCTAACGTATGGTCTTCAAGAAACATCTCTTACTTTTATAATTCCTAAATATTTTAAAAAGAGACAGCTTGGTTTCCTCTGCCCTGCCCCACCACCGAGCTGAGCAGTCTTCGAAGGGTCCTTATTCATTTCTCTGGCTGGTATGTAGTTGCAGCTACGGCCTGGTGAATTAAAAATGATTTATTCAACACTGACTGGGCGAGGGGCCTGGCTCTGAGGGTTTGCAGACAGCACGGCAGCTTAAGGCACCTGGATTCTGCCACCAGCTAGCGGTGACAGTGGGCAAGTTATTCTTTAGCTTCACTGGCCTCAATTTCCCCATCTGTGATGTGGGGTTGCTGGAACCTACCTTGTGAGCTCTTGTTCCCCTGAGAATGGCTGCTGGCACAAGTAAGTGCTATTTAAGTGTAATCTGGGCACCATGCCCCCTGGCCTCAGTGAATCGGACAGCAGTGGCTCACACTGACCTCCACGGACCCCAGCAGGTACCCGCACCACTCTTATGCTTCCAGTTTTTTTAAGGTCCAGATCAAGTTCCTCTCAACTGCCCCTACGTCCCCTCTCAACCCTCAACACCCACTCCCACCATATAGCCCTGTTGTGTTTGCGTCCACTTCCCCCTCTTAATCTGACGTGTGTTCCTTGAGGGACAGGACGGAGCCAGGTAGGCCACTTCCCCCTCTCGGCCTTGATTTTCTCATCTGCAAAATGGGATAACACTCCCCACTTTATAGGGTTGAGTGAGTTAAAGGGGATAATCCATGTGGAGACTCAGCACTGTCGGGTCCATAGCCTGAGCTCCGGAACTAGAGCGTTGCAAAAAAAAAAAAAAAAAAAAGGCATTTTGTGAACCGGTGCTCAGTGTCACGATGCCACCGCCAGAGGGCGCGTCTGCTGCGCCAAGAGGCTGTCACACAGCCCGGGCAGCCCTCCTGCAGCTCCACCCCCAGTTCTCCTAAGCAGAAGCATCAAGGGTTAAGGTTGCTCCAAGTATCCCATAAGATGTGCGCAGGTTGGGGGCGGAGGTCACAGATCTACAGACTTCTGAATCCAACATTTCCTTCACTTCTGCTTTGAAACCAAAGCAAACCCTTACACATAACATAGACCTTTTGGGGGGCTGAGACACACCCCCACCCTTGTCCAGAGGCCCACCCCAACTTTACTGGGCTTTGACTCTTTTGGACCAAATGGATAGTATGTGGTTCTTCACTCAGCAGTCTCTTCTCTGCAAAGAGGCCCCTGTCCTGCCCACGCCAGTCCCCACAAAGTCACAGGCCATCAGAGTGGGAAGAGACATGAGACATCCTCAGCTGAGGTCACCCAGGCGAGTCATCTCGCCTTCCTTTTCCCAGAGCATACCTCCTCCTCTCTCCCCTACAAAAACAACCCAAGATGGCTTCTTCTGGAGTTGGGTCTACCCCCCCTTGCCATGGCTAAATGGGCTACACTTTCACCCTCTCCCACCCCCTCATCCTCATTAGAACCTTAGGAAAGAGTCTGGAGGTGGGGGAAACTGAGGCTCAGAGCTGTGAAACCAGTGGCCCAGCCTAAGTGAAGTGGTTTAAGGTCAAATTCAAGCTGGACTTCTAAGGGAGGAGGAAGAGATGTCAGGAGCACATATCCTGGCCCTACTAAAGGGGTTGGAGGTAAGCAGGAGAGGCAGGCAGAACAAGTTCTGACTGAGGCAGGGAAGCTGGGGGTAGGGAGGCAGGTGACGGTCCCCACCGCGTCCTCTCAGGGGACCACACTCACTCTGCGCCAGGGATCTAACTCCAGGCAAAGCCAGAACAGCTCAAGGCTGGGGAAAGGAGAGACTTCTTGTGGAGAAGCGCCCTCCCCAACGCCCCGGCGCCCCCACCTGCCTCACCCACTCCTTCTGGGGCCCGGCAGGCCTCCCTGGACCCTGGTTTTGTGAGCGGAAATAATTCCTCTCCCCCCACTCCCAGGTCCCTCCTGCTGAAGCTGGAGCTGGCCGGGGCCTGCTGCCAGGGACTCGTCCGGGACTCCCAACCAATCCTCTGCCCAGCTGGGGCCCCTCTGGCAGGGCCCGCCCGTCTGCGCGGCCGCGATCTGTCCCTCCCTTCTAGGCCCTGGGCCGTGCTGGGGCTGGGGGCCCGCGAGGGGGCGGCTGGGGCTGGGCCAGGTTACCTTCAGGAGGAAAGTTTTGGGTTTGGGTCCCCTCTTCTTGGGCCCATACAGCTCACGCTCTCTCTCCCTGCGGCGGAGAAACGCCAAAGGTTAAAAAGAGCCCTCTCCCGGGCCCCACTTCGCGCCGCCTCCCCGGCTCTCACGCTTCCCCGCTCGGCGCCCCAGGCCCGCCACCCCTGCCAGCTCCCCAAACTCACTTCTGCTCGAAGGCTGCGATGAGCCGCGAGTCCAGGATGTTCTCCTCGGGCTCCCAGGTGCTGTACCTGCCGAATTACACATGCACAAAATAAAAATGAAAATCGGAGGGGCAAAGGCTCAACGCTGAGAGCAAACGTGCGCACCAAGAAAAAAAAAAAGGCCCCGTGCCCGCTGCCCCCTCCCCCCGCCGCCCTGGACCCCCGACACTCACTTGATCGCCCACCCCTTCCATTTCACCAGGTACTCGATGCGACCCTGAAATACAAGAAGGGGAAAAAAAAGAGGGGGAGTGGGGGTGGGGAGGATGCGGGGAAGCGAGGCGGCGGCGGCGCGGGGGTGGGCGAGAGAGTCCCGGCTAGCGGGATCGCTAAGCCCCGGCACCTCGCCGACGCGGGCACGGGCTGCAGGGAGAGGCGTCCGGCCCAGGGCGGCCGCTCACCTTTCGGATCCGCCGTTTGATGATGGATTCGGCCGCGAAGACCCGCTCGCCCACTGCAGACAGCTCCATCTTGCTCAGCGGCACCCACAGCCCATAATACTCCCTGCTCCCGCGGCCGGTGCTGCACCGCTCGCGCACGCGCCGCAGCTCCCAGGCCCCCGGCGGGCGGGTGCGCGGTAGGGCGCGCGCTCGCGCTCCAGCTGCGGGCCGTCACGTGACCCTCCCGGCCGCGGCGCCGTTGCCAAGGCCTCCCCCTCCCCCGGGGCGGTTGCTAGGGAAAGTGAGAGCCTTGTGGGGCGGGGGCGCGCGCTGGTTCTTAAAGGGGCCCCGCCTGGCTGGCGGAGCCTGGGCGGGGAGGAGGGTGGACGTTTGGCTGAAGCCAAGCCGGGTGAAGTGCAGTGCCATCTTACGGGCACTTTCTCACCCCCCTCTCCGTCTTCTCGGGCCCTGACAGCTAACACTTTCTCCCCTCCCTTTAATCCATTGTGCACATCCCGCAGGGCCCCAGATGGGGAAAAGCGATGGAGCCCTTGAGTCTTACCAGGCGCCGCGCACCCTCCTGGCGGAAGTTTGCAAACAGTTAAATATGATACAGCAGAAATGCATTTGCTATTGCCTTGCCATGCCCCGCGGGAATTTCTTTAAAACCTTGCCCCCTCCCATTCTTTACCCATTATTTATGTATTCGTGGGACTGTGGTTTTGTAACCACTTCAGATGAATTAAAACAAAAAACCCTATCGCAGGAAAGAGTGAATGAGGCCGAGAAAGGCTGAGGTGACCCTCTGCGGCTGACCCTTGCCGGGGGTCTTTGGGTGCACCTGTCTTCCCCTCGGAGGCCCCGTGAAAACCGCAGCGAGGACGATGTAGTAGTGGGGGAAGAGAGGGAGAGGACGAGAACGAGCTCCCCGCACCCCGGATTGGGCCCGAAGCGGGTTAGCCTTGGGTCAGTCGGCAGGAGCCGCCCTCGTGGTCTTATCTATTTGTTTTTTGATTCGCAGGCCCCCTGGCCGATCACGTCCCTCTCCTGCCGCCTGCAGTTCCTCTGGTGGTTCCGCCATTGCTCACGGCCAGACCAGACCCAGTTTCCTATTTGCAGAGGGCTTGGGACATCTTGGGCTGTCCCGGAGTGGACACAAAATAGCCTGACACATAAAACTCTCCATTTATTTGATTTTGAAGTTATTTAAACTTTATTTTTCATCACACCAATAAAAATCTTTTTGTTTGTAAGATATAGATATGTAAGAAAAAAGCAACTGACGTAATCACCCCCTCCTAGAGAAAACCACTGCTAACATCTGGAAGAATCTTCTTTTAGCCTGCATTCTACGTCTATATAAACACACGTACATGTATATATGAATATATACATTTTTGTGTGTATAGATCCATTATTTAAATTTTATTTAGCAAGGTGAGATCGTGCTATTCACGCTGTCTTGGAACCCGTTTTTCTCCCTTGGGGATCTAAAGCGGAGATGTTTGGGTGTCATCAAATACAGCTTTCACCATCATTTTAATAGCTGTGTGGGGTTGAGGCGGGGGCAGAGGAGTCAGGGAGGTAGCGAGAATCAGGATGGTCTCTTGTTCACGTTATTTAATAGAGAAGAAGACCTTTACATTTCTTTGCTGCAACACCAAATCTTGTGGTTTCGACTCAACCACATCAAAATTTCAGCATTTCATCCTGCATCCTTGCAGATTTGTCCAGTGATTACCTTCACGACATCCATCCCCCTTTAGCATCCTTCTGCTACCTAGGAGCGGCTGTGTAAGAACACCTGCTACCCCAGGTGAACTTCTGTGTAAGAACAGAGCTGTCCTCCTGGGGGAGAGGGAAGTTGTATGGGCAGGTGACCTGTGGTGTGTGTGTGTGTGTGTGAGTGTGCACGCACTCAGGCCGAGGGAGGCACACAACAGGACCAAGTGGGTAGCATTACCCTATTTGTTAGTCCATTCTGTAAGCACATGTGAGCTGCTAATGGTCAGGGTTTGTGTAGAACTGTCAGGGAACAAAGGTGACCCAGGTTGGAGGAGCTCTGAGTTTTGAGGTGAGAAAGGCGCCTACCACACCGTGTGGCTACTGGGAGAATGCAGCCATAGTAGATTCTTATAGCTGCTCTAACAAATGACTTCTGGTATAGTATCTTAAATCAACATCCATTTATTACCTTGCAGTTCTGGAAGTTGGAAGTCCAAAAGCAGCCCCGTTGGGCAAAAGTGAAGGTACTGGCAGGGCTTGTTCCTTCTGGAGGACGTAGGGGAGAATCTGTTCTTTTCCTTTGCCAGAGGCTGCTGGCTTTCCTTAGCTAGTGGCTGCAGCATGTCAACCTCTCCTTCCATTATCATATCACCTTCCGCAACTGATCAACCTCCTTTTTACTCAGCCTGCAACAAAAGGGAGTATAGACAAGGGAGCAACCCACTATCTAGAGGCAGAGCCACTCAGAGGACTTCTCTGAGGTAGGGAAGTTCTCCAGGTGGGGAATGCCGGCCACCTCCCAGTGGTCAGCAGTGCAGCTCAGGCATCCTTGCATGGTGGTAGGGGCATTGTGAGAAGGACAAAGGCACTGCAAGGCCTCCTGAGCCTTCCTTTGAAGTCACACATTGCCCCCACTACGTTTTGCTGGTTGAAGGTGTGGTAGGCAGAATTCAAAGATGGCCCCAAGATTCTCCTCCTGTCTGTTCCCAGGGTCCCTGTCCTGTAAAATCCTCTCCCTACCGCCGTCAGTGGGAAGTATGAATTTACTGGTATTTTATTCCTGTGATTAGGTTATGTTACTTGGCAAAGATAAAAGGCTTTTGCAGATGCAACTGATTTAAATCTCTGATCAGTTGACTTTGAGTTTATCAAAAGAGAGCCTGACCTAATCAGGGACCAGGCCTTCCTGAGGGTAGAGGTCTGAAGCGGCTGAAATGGTTTCCTGTTGACCTGGGAAAGCAGCCTGCCTTGTTGGGGCGATGGGGTGGGGGGGAACCATGTGACAGAGAACAGTGGGTGGCCTCCACTCTACAATTGCAAGGAACTGAACTCTGTCCATAAGCAGTGAGCTTGGAGCAAGACCCTGAATACCTATATAGCCTTCAAAACCCCATTCTGGAGGCCCCGGCTGATACCTTGATTTGAGCCTTGTGAGACCCTGAGCAGAGAAGCCAATTAAGCTGTTCCTGGACTTCTGAGCCACAGAAATCATGAAATAATAAATGGGTGCTGTTTTCACTAAGTTTGTGGTAATCTGTCACACAGCACTGGATGGTATGATACAAAGCCATCCCAAACGCAAGGATGGGGAAGTAGGTTCCACCCCTGGATGAGGCTGGGACAAGATCTCATTGAAAAGGGTCTCAGGGAGTTATTGTAAATAATTTACAGCAGATGTGTCCCCAGTTGGGACACAGCTCATGTTGAAAGCTGATGGGATCCCTAGGGCCTATATCTCCTCCCACACAGGTATCAGAATTTTGGGGGAGCATGATGTAGTGACCTGTGGTCAGAGTTCAGGGGTGGTATTTGAGGATGACCAATGAAGGGCTGCTAGACAAATGAGGAATGCATCCGCTGAAACCTAGCTGGTGCGGATGAGTGAGGGTGGGGAGTAAGACGTTTGCTGAAAAGTACTTGCCTGCACTTGGGAAACGGAATGGCCAAGGGGTGTGGGAAGGTGGCCTCCTGCCAGGCTTAGGAGTCAGTCTGTTGTGGTTGAGACATTCAGACCATCTCTTGAGGCTTTGAGTGATGATAGAATAGAAAAGGGTGTCTTTAGCTGTAGCCCGTGGAAGACCTTTCCAAGTTCACTTTCCAGAGTAAACTGTCCACTCTCTGATGCTAAGAGGCAGTGAGTACCTTGAACTTGGAATTGGAGGCCATAGGCCTTCATTCTCTTCCTAGTTTGGGGTGCTGGAGGGTTGGTGTGTAGGTAGCAACAGATGTGTTTACCTCAATGCAGAGTCAACTCTGTACATTTGTCTCCATAATTTAAAACATGTAAAATACTCTGCATATGTATTTATTACTATGTGCTGTGAATTACCACCACATCTCCCAGGAGGCATTTGTCTTAGGTGGTCGTGTGCAAGTGACTTACTAAGGATATGCCCACAGGGGAGACACTAAGGGTGAAGGAGAAGCAGGACAAGAAAAGGGAGGAAGTCAGGCAGAGAGCAAGGGTGTCATGTCAGGTAAAATCTGCAGTGGGTGGCCCCAGCCTGATTCTGCAGACAGGTCTGGGGTGGAAGTTCCTCCTCAGCAATTGGTCCCACCCACCAGGTGCTGGTTAAAGGCTTGGGGAGGGGGTTAGATGGAGGCGACCTAAATTCTTAGCATCTCCTGCTTTCTACCCCTGTGGGCAGAGTGGTTCCACTCCTGGAGGTAGTCTTTCCAAGGACTCCAAACATGTTCCCACCCCAGGACCTTGGCACTTGCTGTTCTCCCCACCCAGAGCATTCATATTTTCCCCAGTTGGTCCCTTCTTTCAATATCTGCTCAAATGGTACCTCTTCAGAAAGGTTTCTTCTGGCTGCCTTGTCTAAAGGAACCCCCCACTCCAACCTGTCTGTCCATTCTCTTAGCCTTCTTACTTTTTCTTCCTAGGCCTTGTCACTACCTGATATTATACTAACCATTTATTTGATAATGGTCATTTGTTTAATGCCTGGGTCCCCGACCAGACGACAAGCTGCATCTGGATTTGCCCATCTGGATTTCCTTGTATTTCCAGTGCTAGTGAGGGTCCTTCACATGGTGGGTGTTCAATAAATATTTGGTGCATGCATGAATGGCCAATCATTGAAGAGATTTTTCTAGAGTAATTGTGACCATATATCATATGCAGGAACTCAAGGCCAGCAAGCAGCCACCGGTGCCCTCTTTCCAGCCCTGCACTGGGCCCTGGGATTGCAGAGATGGGAGAGATAAGATGAATGTGCAGACAGACACCATTCAAGCTGTGAAAATTTCCTTCGTTTTTGTCTAATGTGCATTCTTTTTTCTTTTTTAATTGTGAAAAATAACACATATACAAAAAAGCAATAAATCTCAAAGCACACCACAACAATTAGTTATAGAACAGATTTCAGAGTATGGTATGGGTTACAGTTCCACAATTTTAGATTTGTCCTTCTTGCTGCTCGAAGACACTGGAGACTAAAAGAAATATCGATATAATGATTCAGTAGTGATACTCATTTGTTAAGCCCCATCTTCTCTTTTATAGCTCCACCTTCTTTTTTGATTTTTTAAAAAAATTATTTATTTTTATTGATATATATTACATATTCACATACCATATAATCATCCAAAGTGTACAATCAATGATTCACAATATCATCATATCGAGCTGGGCAACTTTTAGCTGTTAATCTCTCCAAGCCTCAGTTTTCTTCCTCTATAAAAAGGATAATCACTCCTACCTCTTGTTCATTTATGGCACCTAGAGCTCTGTTGGGAACTTAGTAGCCTGTGGTGGTGGAAGTGTATGTATATACCCCGGGCTGATCTCAGATCTAAAAAAGAAATGGGACCACAGACATAAAAATATATACAGTTAGGTACTTGTCTTCCACTGAAAGTCAGTTTATTAGATCAATTTTAGACATTGAGACTGTGTTGTTAAAAATAACAACAGCATACAATTTATATAAGACTCATTATCTTTCAAGGACTCTCTGAAGTGCTTTATATAAAATAGTAACTAATTTAATTCTCAAAACAATCTTACAAAGTTGGTACAGTTATTATTTCCATTTCACCGTTGACGGTACTGAGTTGTTGTCTACCCAAATGGTTCGGTCCTATGGTCCTACTACAAGCTACCATTTAATAATACATATTTAATCCAGTTTATTCTTCACAACAGCTATGTGATTTTATTATTATTAACCCCATTTTGCTGAGGGGGAAAAAACTGAGCTTCCTGGACATCTAAGTAAAGTCAGATCTGAAAGCGCAGGGCCAGGATTGAAAGCTGGCCTGTTGGTTCAAAACCTGGGTTCTCTCCACGAGACAATGCTGCCTTCTCCAAAATTAGTGATTCAATTTCTGTGTCTGTTTAGACGCCCTTCATCTCCACCTGCTACCTGGTGAGACCTGCCAGGTGCCGTAATTAGACTTAGAAAACTAAGGAAAAAAAAACTGAAGACATGCGTTCAGGTGACAATGAGAATTTCAGAGAACTGAAACGTGTGCATTTCCTTCTGAAATACTGTGCTGCAAAATTATGTCCCCCAAAAGAAGACCAACTATTTTTAGAGAGAGGGCCGTGTTGTCGTTTGGAAATATGCCTGAATACGGTCAGAACTGGGCAAAGAACGCAGGAAACTCCAATTTTGGCAGAAGAACCAGTTGGAAATGCAGTTCTGACTAAGTGACTCCTCTGTTTAAGACTCTCCAACATTGGAAGGAGCCAAAACACCAACAGCGAAAAACCTTTCAGAGGCTCATTGCTGTCCCTAGAAGAAAGCCCGAGCTCTTTCTGGTGGCAAAGAGGTCCTTCTGGTCTTCCTGAGGGTCCGTTTTCCTCTCCAAACCAGACATGCCCCCATCCTGTTCAGCACCCCCCTTTGGTCTCCTGGAACCACCTGCTGTTTTCTGCATGGTCCCTACTTTTTCACACCTTTGCACCTTTTGTTCACTTGGGCATTCCCTTCTAATGAAGCCATAACCAGGGCAGAGCTGGGCAGCCCCACAGCGTCCTGTTTGGACGTTCATTGGTTCCAGGAACATGGGAGGAATTTGGTCACTTGTTATACCTCCTATAAAGCCTGAGATCCTTGAAAGCAGCGTCCTCTGTTCTCCTAGTCCCCTGGACAGGTCCTCACTCTGGGTAACCAATATTTATTGGGCACCAAGTATGTATGCTTAGAATTGTTCTAGGTCCCGGGGATAAGGCAGAGTACAAGAAAACAAAGCCCCTACCCTCAAAGACTTGTATTCTTGTAGGGGCAGCACGTGGCCCCCAGTTGGGGTGTGCATTATAAAGAGACTCTACAGTGTCCTGTGGTAGAGAGGCGTGGGGTGGGCGGGCATGAGCTTAGCTGGGCCAGTCAGGACGGACCTCAGACAGTTGGGAGGAGGCCTGCCCAGATACAAGGAAGAGCTTTCCAAGAGGAAGGAGCAGCAAGTGCAAGGGCCCTGAGACAGGGACAAGCTTGGTGTATCTGAGGGACAGAAGGAAGCCAGGGAGCTGGAAGGGGGTGGTCGCAGAGCCTGGGGGGAGGGAAGCAGGGCCCCTGTGCAGAGTCTTGCAGCTGGAGGAGAGCTTGGGCTTCATTCTCGGTGCAGCAAGGAAGCTCCTGGAGAGACCTTCCGGTGAGCCAGAGGCAGAAGCAAAGCCTTGGGTGTTGAGAATGTTCTGAGGGTCCAGTGGGGGCTGCTCCTTAACCCACTATGCCCCAGCCTGCTCGATAGGTGTCTAGGGAGACAAAGGCTATAAATGGAAAGAGCTGTCTCTGCCGCCTGTCAGCTTGGGCACTCTCTAACAGAGGGCTGGACAAGGCGAAGGAGCCATTCCCTTCTGACCTGCGACACCATCCCATGTCCTTTTGGGTAAATGCTAAGGTTCTGTACAGACACCCCAAAATACAATTATTTAAAGAGAAGAATTTGCATCTTTCTTCTGTAACAGTGCAGCAGGCGGATGGCACCCAACGAGGACAGCAGACCCTGCAGGGAGGGCTCAAGGCCACACTTGGAGGAACTGACCCCCGAGCAATTACAGATGAAACTCAGGGAAGATTCTGGCTCATTCTGGGCCTCTGATCAACTCTCCGTCTTCCCAGTGAACGCAAAACAGATGAGATGAAATGCCAAGTTCTGCTCTTTCATCTCTCAGCAGCGTGGAGCCAGCCCTGTGCAAACTCATCATCTTCCTGCTCTTCCTGTTTGCTGGGAACTGTTTTTGTTTTCAAATGCTTTGCAGTCGGTTTGGGCAAAGCTTCTCCAGATTATTTTTCACTCCAAGGAAAGGCTGGGGCAGCCTGGCAGGTGAGTGCCGGGAGGCTGTCAGCGGAGAAAGGGCCTGGTGCTCTCTCTGGTTTAATTCTGCCTGTTCTGCCAAACAGTGCGGTCCTCTGCCCTGGAGAAGGGGCCAGCAATGGGGATCAGGGGAGGCTGCTGGCTGCTGCATGGCGCTGCTGAACTCCTGCTCTCCCCAGCGGCCTGGCCTGGCTGGGGCTCTGGGGAACTGCTGGCTGCAGCGAGACCGGGCTCGGCCTCCCGCTGCAGGAGGAGGGAACTGTACCCCCCAAGGGTCCCCTCACTTTTGCCCGTTCCTTTCACCCCCCCCCTCCCTGGGGTTTTGAGGAGGCCCCTTAGAGGGAGTGAAAATAAAGATCAAAAGCTTACTCATATGAAATCTCTGTTGTAAGATCTTTTTTTTTTCCTGCTGTGATACAGCAGTTCTGTGACTGTTTGAAAAAATAAACTTCTAGGAGTTAAATTGGAAAGAATCCTCCTAAGAGATGTAATGGGCTCTGCATCCAAACCACACGCCTGGCAGAAAAAGCACACTCACACACACACAAAAGGGCTGTACCCAGCTAAGGCGCCAGGTACTGTGGGAAGGGAGCAGAGCCTGGTACCTGGGAACACACCAGGGCTCCCACCCCTGACATTCCTGGGAGGGGTTTTACAGGAGCGTCGAGTTCTTGGCTGAGCAGGTAGGCAGGCGCCAGAGGACAAAAGAAGATGTCAGCCTGATGACGTGGTTAGTTTATCACTAGCCACCAGAGGCGGCGGCCCCCTCCTCTGACCTGGAGGTCGCCTCTGTTCCTGCCTGGATGACAGAGAGTATTTCCAGGGCTGCCCTCGTTGCTCTGATTTGTCATTTATCCCCCCACCCAGTCCGCCCCACGACTGCGCATTCCTGGAAGAGGACGCGCATTCACCTCGGCTGGGGACACTCCTGGTGTGTGGCCCGTGGGAATTTAAGGAGCCCCCATGGTCAGCCCAGGCGCCTGCTGGGGATTTGTCCTCCTCTTTGGCCCACATCCTCACTCCCCAGCCGAAATAAGAAGTGGCAAGACTGTTTCAACCTCAAACCCACACATACATACACGTTAATGCGAGTTTTAATTTAATGGTCTCAAAGGTGGTTTTGTGGGCAGAAAAGATTTATTCAGGGGCTTACTTAGGTCTTAAAAATTAATATGTAATCTGTTAAAGTTATACATTAAAAGAAAAACCCTGGTCTGTCTTTAATCTTTTAATTTCAGTGTCAATAATTTAATTATAGGACTAGCAGATTTTAGCAATCACTTTTAAGCGTTCTTGATTAATTTTGGTCCTATTCACAAACCTAAACTCCCTTAAACATTTTATATTGCATCATCCATCACCTGTGATATGTTTGTTTTCTTCCTAAATGTAGTTGGCTGACAAACCTCCTCAGGTTACTTGAGCAATTCTTATAAATTTAACACATTTAACTTATAAATATGAACTTGAGGTTCAATCAGCTGTTCCAGTACTGTGCATAAAAGAGTAAAATCCCAAGCCCAGATTAATTACTTTATTATATACATTATATTGGAGCCATGAGGCCATCTATTATTCTAATAGATTGCGTCCTCTTAAATATTATAAGGCTATAAAATGGCAAATTGCCTCAACGGGAAAATATTAACACCTCAATTTTTTGTTCTGTAACTCCCACATCTGTTGCTACATCGATTGGATTTTGTTTTCCTTTGCTTTTTAGGATGTAATACTTTCTAAAGACCTTTGAATTTCACAATAATAGTAGCTAATATTTACTGAAGCCCTACTACGCGCTGGATGTAGGGCTACAAGCTCTTCATTTATGGAGGCCCTCAGCACTTCCAATGACCTTTGAGATGGCTACTGTTATTTTCCCCACCCCACTCTGCAGATAAGGGACTAAGGCACAGAGGGATTAGGTCACTTGTCCGGAGTCATGTAATCAGTTTAGGGCCGACGTGGAATTCGAACCCAGAGCCCATGCTCTGGCTTGGACCTTGATTAAAAAAAAATCTTGAAAGACCACTTACCGCTCATAACTCTTAACATAATTCTGTCTCTCTCTCATGGTTTTATCCGACTACTCAGTCATGACAATGCACACACACACACACACACACAGGCACACTCACATGCACGCACACGCGCACACACATACACTCCCATGGGCTTGAAGTCTGCTTTTCGGAATGCCTAGGGTGGCATGCCCATCTGTGTCACCCAAAGTTGGTCTTTACAGTTTGAGAAATGACCTTGCATCTCAGTCCAAAGAGACATTGGGGAAATGTTTTAGCAAAATGTAAACAATGGGGATGTATCAGTAAGCTTCTACAGTGTAACAGGACATGGCAAAACTAAGTGGCTTAAATCAATACTCACTTACGCTTTTTCTCTTTAAAACAGTTTTATGGAGGTATAATCGACCTACAATAAACTGTAGATATTTAAAATGTACAATTTGATGAGTTTTGACTTATGTGAAAAACCCTGACGCCATCGCCACAAAGAGGGCAGTGAACACATCCATCACCCCCGAAAGTGTCCTCTTCCCCCATTGTGACCCCTCCCCTCTGCCTATGGGGTGCTCTTCCTTTGGCAATGGCAGAAGCACATGTGGGCGAGTCCCACTGTACATGTACATGTCCAACCTTTCTTCAAATAGGACCATATACATTCTATCAGCTAAAGTCCCTCACGCGATCAGGCCCAGGATGGAAGTGGTGGGGAAGTTTACTGCCCCACAGTGGGAGGGGAGGGGAGCAAATATTTGCTGAACAATGAACCAAAATAATATCACAGAGATGTACTGATCTCCTATTTCCTGGCCACCCTTATACCTCCCCCATTATTTCTACCCTTCCAATTTTTGGTTATCTTAAGTACTTACCTTTCATGCCCTTTGAAATGTCAACAAATCCCACAAATGGTAACTGACAATTCCAGACCCTTCTGCATGCCTAAAAATCATAATCTATAACATGGATTGCAAACAGAGGAACGATATCTATGGGTTAAAATCATTTCCAACCCATTTGTACTCATGCAAAATGTCATTTAAGTGTGACGGCTAAATAAAGACAATCTTGCACAGGCAAAGACACAGAAATACCCCCAGTCAATATTTCAGGAAAAGACCTTTTTCAAGAAAAAAGAAAAGTGATTTTAAACAGGAGAGGATGTGGGATTTGAGCATAAACCAGTAAAATGTATAGTTACACCCAAATAATTGATAATGTGGCTAAGAATTTTAATAACAGTAGTAGAGCATTTATTGAGTGCTTGCTTTAATTAAGCCAAGCATTTTTCTAGCACTTTCTGTACCTGTATTGAGTCATTTAATCCTTACAATAGCCCTATGGGGTATGAGCTATTATTATTCCACATTTACACCTGAGTCAAAGGAAGTTCAAGTGACCAGAAAGAATCACAGAGCTTGTAAATGGCTTAAAAGTGGGACTTGAACCCAGGCTGACTGTCTCCAGCCTGGCTAGTGCCCATTGCAGCATAACATGTTGATTAAGAAAGAGTTCCTGAAATGGAAGTGGCATAAATAACCAAACAAGCAAAAATCTGGGACTTAAACTCCAGCTAATTTTAATGAGACCTATATGGAGAGGTGGGGGAAGAGGACAAAAAAATGTGCTAATGTTTCATCGTATTTAGAACAGAGAATTTTAGAGATATCGACCAATTCTTTTTAAAGTTTCAAAAACGTGAACAGCAGATTTTATTTATCCCAAAATGCAAATGCCATTATTTTCCTGGTTATACAAACAATATATACCCACAATAAAAGTAAACAGTAAGTAAAGTGTAAAGAAGGTAAAAAGGCACCCCAAATTCCACCACCCAGTAATAACGTTTGGTCCAGTTGGGTGAATGGCCTTCCAGATGGTTCTCTATGCAAATACCTATCTATTTATAGCTATATATCAACTTTCCATGTTGATAAATACAGGTCTCCATGGTTCCTTTCACAGCTGCCGAGTAACCCACTGAAAGGACAGGCCTTTGTTCATTTATGCAGTTCTAAATTAATGCACCTGCATGTTGTTTCCAGTTTTTTAAAATTGCAAGTAAGTTGCAACGAAGCCCCTTAAACACTTGTCTTTGTTCGCTTGTCCGGTTGCCTTCTTAGCATTGTTTTAGTGGGCGGGGTTTAGAGAACGACCATATGTGGAGGGTGCATTCCTGCCTTTGTCCCATCAAGTCCAGCCACAGAATCTCGCTTCTCTGCCAATCCAGGGGCTCCCCAGCTTCCCCGAACAGCGGACGCATCCTGCCTGGTCCTCATGAGGGCGTGGCCCGGTCTCGCACCCCATGGGAAGCCCTTCTCACCGGCTGTTGGCTCGGGCAATGCCCCAGGGTGGCGCCAGCGCCATTCTCCCTCCTCAGGTGGGGTATTTCCAAACTCTGACACTGCCCTGTCTACGCACAGTTAATAGTTTAGCCACAAGAATTCTGCCTGGTCTCCCTCCCATATCACCGGGCTAGGCTGGGCTCACAGTGACATGATTTTCATTCTGTGATGAGCTTCAGTATCCCTCCCCACTGCTTAATGCTTTTTTTTTTTTTGCATGGATAGGCACTGGGAATCGAACTGGGGTCTCCGGCATGGCAGGCGAGAACTCTGCCTGCTGAGCCACTGTGGCCCGCCCCCGCTTAATGCTTTTTAATGCGGTAACATAGATATGACACAAATGCCCATCTTAACCATTTGCAAGTGTGCACTCCAGTGGTATGAATTACATTCAAAGGGTCATTGCTATCATCACCTCAATCCATTACCAAAGATTTTTTTATGACCCCAAACAGAGACTCTGAACTGACTAAGCAATGTCTCCCCATCGCCCCCTCCTGGCCCCTGGTGACCTATAACCTACTTTCTGTCTCTATGTTGGGTGTTGAGTACTCCTTTTTTAATTTTTTTTCATCACATAGTTGTAAATTCATCATCATGATAATTTCTTAGAACATTTACACCAATTCAGACAAAGAAATAAAAAGAAAACAGAAAAAAATTCATACATACCATACCCCTTACCCCTTTCATTGATCCTTTCATTGATCACTAGCATTTCAATCTACTAAATTTATCTTAACATTCGTTTCCCCTATTATTTATTTATTTTTAATCCGTATGTTTTACTCATCTGTCCATAAGGTGGATAAAAGAAGCATCATACACAAGGTTTTCATAATTACATTACGAAAGTTATATCATTATACAATCATCTTCAAGAAACATGGCTACTGGAACACAGCTCTACATTTTCAGGCAGTTCCCTCCAGCCTCTCTGTTACGTCTTAACTAAAAAGGTGATATCTATTTAATGTGTAAGAATAACCTCCAGGATAATCTCTCGACTCAGTTTGGAATCTCTCAGCCATTGACACTTTATTTTGTCTCAATTCTTTCTTCCCCCTTTCGGTCAAGAAGGTTTTCTCAATTCCTTGGTGCTGAGTCCCAGCTCATTCTAGGATTTCTGTCCCATGTTGTCAGGAAGGTCCACACCCCTGGGAGTCATGTTCTATATAGAGAGGGGGAGGGTGGTGAGTTTGCTTGTTGTGTTGACTGAGAGAGAGAGGACACATCTGAGCAACAAAAGAGGTTCTCTTGGGAGTGACTCTTAGGCCTAATTTGGGGTAGGCTTAGCCTATCCTTTGTGGGGTTAAATTTCATATGAACAAACCCCAAGACTGGGGGCTCAGCCTGTTGCTTTGGTTGTCCCCACTGCTTGTAAGAATATCAAGAATTTGCCACTTGGGGAAATTGAATTTTCTCCCTTTCTCAGCATTCCCCCAAGGGAACTTTGCAAATACTTTTTTATTCCCTGCTCAAATCCTTCTGGGATTTATTGAGGCATCACTCTGGACAAACCTACAAAATCTCATGCCCTACTTTAAGGTTCCATGTACTTATGGTGTTCAATTAAGCTGTCCACATAAGTTATATTAGGAAATGCACTAGTCAAATATAAATTCTCTACCAAATAAATATTTTTGCTTTAGTCTCACACATAGGTTAAAGTTTTAAAATATTAATTACCACCTATTTCCACACCCTGCATTATTGACATTCCTTTGCTCTTCCTCATGCAAAACATTTTTAAAACTCAGAAATGGACAGCACAATACTACCTAACTGTAATACAATTATGTTAAAACACTGAATGAAGCTGAATATGAGAATGATAGAGGGAGGAGGGCTGGGGGCACAAATGAAATCAGAAAGAAAGATAGACGATAAAGATTGAGGTGGTATAATTTAAGAATGCCTAGAGTGTATAATGATAGTGACTAAATGTACAAATTTAAAAAATGTTTTTGCAGGAGGAAGAACAAAGGAATGTCATTACTGCAGGGTGCTGAAAATAGATGGTACTTAATATTTTAAAATTTCAACTTATGTGTGAGACTAAAGCAAAAAATTTTTATTTGGTACAAAATTTATATTTTGACTAGTGCATTTCCTTATATAACTTATGTAGACAGCTTAATTGAGCACTGTAAATACATGGAACCTTGGGTAGGACATGAGACTTTATTGGTTTGTCCAGAGTGATGCCCCGATAAATCCCAGAGTTATTTGATCAGTGAGTAAAAAAGTATTTGCAAAGTCCCCTTCGGGGAATGGTGAGAATGGGGGAAAATTCAACTTCCCCAAGTTGAATTCTTGATATTCTCACAGACAGTGTGGACAACCAAAGCTATAGGCTGAGCCCCCAGTCTTGGGGTTTGTTCATATGAAATTTAACCCCACAAAGGATAGGTCAAGCCTACTTGGCCTACCCCAAATTAGGCCTAAGAGTCACTCCCAAGAGAACCTCTTTTGTTGCTCAGATGTGGACTCTCTCTCCAGCCAACACAACAAGCAAACTCACTGCCCTCCTCCTGTCTATGTGGGACATGACTCCCAGGGGTGTGGACCTTCCTGACAACGAGGGACAGAAATCCTAGAATGAGCTGGGACTCAACATCAAGGGATTGAGAAAACCTCAACCAAAAGGGGGAAGAGTGAAATGAGACAAAGTGTCAATGGCTGAGAGATTCCAAACAGAGTTGAGAGTTTATCCTGGAGGTTATTCTTATGCATTAAGTAAATATCACCTTGTTAGTCAAGATGTAATGGAGAGGATGGAGGGAACTGCCTGAAAATGTGGAGCTGTGTTCCAGTAGCCATGTTTCTTGAAGACGATTGTATAATGATAAAGCTTTCACAATGTGACTGTGTGATTGTGAAAACCTTGTGTCTGATGCTCCTTTTATCTACCTTGCCAACAGAAGAGTAGAACATATGGAATAAAAATAAATAATAGGGGGAACAAATGTTTAAATAAACTTAGTTTGAAATGCTAGTGATCAATGAAAGGGAAGGGTAAGGGGTATCGTATGTATAATTTTTTTTTCTGTTTTCATTTTATTTCTTTTTCTGAATAGATGCAAATGTTCTAAGAAATGATCATGATGATGGATATGCAACTATGTGATGATATTGTGAATTACTGATTATATATGTAGAACGGAATGATCAAAATAGGAATGTTTGTGTTTATTTTTGGTATTTAAAAAAATAAAACAAAAAAATTTTTAATTTGTACATTTAGTGACTATCATTATACACTCTAGGCATTCCTAGGTTATACCATCTCAGTCTTTATCATATATCTTTCCTTCTGATTTCATTTGTGCCCCCAGGCCTGATCCCTCTATCATTCTCACATTCAGCTTCATTCACTGTTCTAACATTATTGTATTACAGTTAGGTAGTATTGTGCTATCCATTTCTGAATTTTTACAATCAGTCCCGTTGCACAATCTGTATTCTTTCAGTTCCAATTACCCAATATCTACCTTATTTCTATCTCTTGATGACATCTGTTCTTAACTGAAATTATCTAAGTTCATTCATTAATGTTAGGTCATATCAGTGAGACCATACAGTATTGTCCTTTTGTTTCTGGCTAATCTCACTCAGCTTAATGTCCTTAGGGTCCATCCATGTTGTTACATGCTTCATAACTTTATTCTGTCTTACAGCTGCATAATATTCCATGGTATGTATACACCACAGCTTGTTTTAGACACTTGTCTGTTGATGGACATTTGGGCTGTTTCCATCTGTTGGCAATTGTAAATAATGCTGCTATAAACATTGGTGTGCAAATGTCTGTTTGCTTCCTTGCCCTTATGTCCTCTGAGTAGACACCTAGCAATGGTATTGCCAGGTCATATGGCAGTTCTATACTTAGCTTTCTGAGGAACCGCCAAACTGCCTTCCACAGTGGTTGTACCATTTGACATTCCCACCAACAGTGGCTGAGTAACCCTTTTTTTTAAAGGGAGATGAAGGGGATGGAAGGACTCAGGCCTAGAATTTTCCAAACCAAGCTTCATGGAGGCTATGCCAGGACGGAGGCCAGAACTCAATGGTCCACTAATTCTTATGTTTATTCACAAGCCAGGAGAGGTGCTGGGAGACTCAGAGGAGCTGAGGACCTCACTTCAAGTGTTCCTCCTTTCAGCAAACACAGCCATGAAGACTGTCCACTGGTAAGTCACTCAAAAAATGTCTTTGCGCATCTACCATCTTCCAGACAGACACTATTTTGGGTGTCAGGGACTGACGTTTATTATCACAGGAGTCAAGATGTTATCATTGCTGGAGTAGGGTAGTGAGGATGGGAGCCTCCTTCCCGCACCCTCAATACTGGCCATCCAGAAAGGGGGACACTTTGATCCAGGCAGGAAAGGCATCAGTGATTTAGAGAGCCCTGCATTTGGGCTTCTCCAGCCATGCCAGTCTTCAGAGCGTAAAAGTTCTGCAGAGCCAAGGGCACATGATCACTCTGAGTCTGCTTCCCCCTTCCCTGGGATCCTGGAGTTTGCGGTGTAAATGGCTGGAGTTTGCTTCAGGATCTGCACAGGTTCTTCCGTCATCCTGTCCTCCAAGGGTGGAGCATGCTTTTAGGGTGCACACCCTGAGGCTCAGCATGGGGGGCGTGTAGCTAAGTAGTGGCCACCGGGGAGACTCAGGGATGAGGCTTGGATGTGCTGGCTGGGTGTCTCACTCAGGGACAGAAGAGAAGGGGTGCTGGCCATGGGCTTAGAAGGAGGGGTGGGATGCATTTCTACTTTTCCTTGAGCTCCGCTGATATTAGAGGTGGGGCTGCTTGGGTGAATTTGGACATTTTACCATTTTCATTCTTTCTTCCTGTCTGGCTCTTTCTTCTCCTTTTGGTCTCAGCTCAAATGGCACCTTCTCAGACGTGGAGGCTCCTGCCTCTGTGGAACCACACTGTTGGTTTCTGTTACATGGCCCTGCTTATATCCTTAACACAATCAGTGGTGATCTGATTTGCTTGTGGGTGGTTTTTCTCCTCTGGTGGGAGGCAGCATCACCAAGGCCAGGACCTGATTTGTCTTGCACACCCTGAAAAAATAGTAGACATCAAGCAAGTACTTAGGGAACGTGAGTTTCCTTTTTATCTGCCTGTAGTAAAAGTGGGGTTAGCAGGGATTACCTTTCACAAGGGCTTCCATCTTTGCTTCTTTGAATGACCTCTTTTGTAGCAGGAGCAGTTTTGGTTTGGAGTGATGAGCGCTACTGCTTTGTTTCCAGAAATAAATAATTGCTGTGTTTTTACAAGAAGGTCAAATCTCACTCAAAAAATATTTTGACACCACGAACATTGCATTGCAGTCATTTTTAGACTGCACTTAATTCATTAAATGTACATAGGAAAGTTTACATTTAATGATAAATGATTTCCAACTTTTTATTTAAAATAGAGGTGACGAAACAGAACTCGGGTGAGAATTCAGGGTTTTGGATCCTGGGTTTTCATGTTTTTGTTATTGAAATGCTGTTTTGACACGTAATTCTATTATTGTCATTCTGGCTTTAAAAAATCAAGTGGATTAAGGACATATTTACTGAGAAACTGCTGTGTCCAAAGTTGTGTTAAAAACTCACCTTGTTGAGGGGGTGTGAGGGTAATTCAGTAGTAGAATTCTTGCCCGCCATGCAGGAGACCTGGGTTCGATTCCTGGCTTAAGCACTTCCCCAAACCAACAAATGGTGCTACAATAATGGGATTGTCACATGGAAGAAAGAATGAAATGTGACCCCCACCATGCAGCGTACAAGAAAACAAAACAACAACCAAAAAAACTCACCTTGTCTGGTCCCTCCCCACCTGCTGCGGCTGCCTCTCGGCTGCCTCCATCCCAGCTGGGTTCCCTCGGGGCGGGGCTAGTGGGGAGGGGGCAGTAGTTGCCGACACTCACCCCTGCCTTGGAGAAAATAGCCATGTTGAATGAACGAAGGCTGAACTTTTTACAGGTGCCTTTGTAAAGTATGTGGTATAGTGCTACAGTCTGAATCACAAAGGATTTCACATTATGAGGTGAATGGAAGTGGAGCATTGGACAAAAATAGATATCGTAATCTCTGCATCATGATTTTTGACTCCCCAGTCGTGACATAGTCTTATTGGATGGGGAAAGTTCACGCCAAAAAAACTGACTCACATAATGGGCCGATTTAATCAGATTTTTCCTCCAAGTTCTCAGCCTGATAAGGACAATCCCTTGTTGTCAACTGGATGAAGCATTCAGAGGAAACATATGATTCTTTTCAAGATGAATTTGAAGATTATATCAAAGGGCAGAAAGCTCCACAAGCTTAGAACCAAAGAATTGTTACAGAAGGATGAGAGAAGGCTGTTCAGAAACCTGTGGGTGAAAAAAACAGATTGACTCCAGACCCAGATGCGGAGTGTTTGAGCAAAGACTCCCCATAGAAAATTGTCTAGACTTACCGGAGATCATAACAATATCTCACAAACAGTGGAAAATCGGTTAGCCCAGTGGCTTCCAGCTTATGACAGCAGACTGAGACCACACTCTTTGAACTACTTTCAACTCCGCAGGGACTCCCCAGTAAAACCAGTACCCCTGAACATTGATGAGCAAGAATGCAATTATGGCTCCTACAGAGTAGAATCTGGAGTTCACAAGCATCTCTTCTTAGAAAACAGTACCAGTTCCATCGAGCCAGTCATGAACACACCCATCAGAACAGAAAAAGGCAGCGGGAAGAAGACAGAGGAAAACCAGAGGAGACGCAGCCCAAGAAGAAAAAAAGTTATGAGGAAATGGCTTGAGACAAATACAAGAGTATCCAAAGAAAGAAAGTAAAGCTGGATGCAGTTAGTGCCAATACAGAAAAGCTTATGAATTAAAAGGAGAAAAAAATTCGAGACGTGGTCTCTAAGAAAGAGAATGTTTAAGTGTAGAAAAGAGAAAAAGGAACAAGGCCAAGAAAGGGCAGAGATGGAACTGCTTTGGGAACAGTCTGTTCTTGGATTTTGAAGCTATTTATTTGGTTCTCCCAAAGTTGGATTGAAAAAAATAGCTGAGGGAGTTGGTTTCATGAAGTTTGTGTTCATATCACATTTTTTCTTATGTAAATAGGTCCTTCAACCTCTAGCATAGACCAGGTGAACAGAAAAACTATTTCCTATAGTTGCTTCCCAACATGGAAATTATTTTTCCTCATTTTCTAGAAGCAACAGTACATTTTCCTTTCATATAATGTAATTTCCTGTAGTGAGAGGTTCTGCTTTTTATTCATCAAAATGATACTGATAATAGAATTGTTTTCCTTTGGGAGGTCATTTTTATAAGTTGGAGGATTCATAGACTTTGCAGAATCTCTTTCTTGATTGGGTTTGTTTTAGTTTTGATGGGGTATTTTTATGTTTCTTGGTTAGATGGATTTTTCCTTTCTTTCTTAGATCTAGCTTGCAGTATATTTTCTAGGTTGGAAAGTGGAAAAGGAGATACCATTTAATATTAAACTTAGATTACATATAGTTTAAAAAGTTATCAAAGAGCCATGATACAAAATCACTTATATTCTAAAAATGTTTATAATAAATTTCTAATTTCTACAAAAAACAAAAACCACAACACACTTTATTTTAGTGCTACAGTACTCAACATTTTTAAAAGAGAACTTTCCCACATGAAACCAACTTATTATCATTCTAACTAAATTGATAATTATCCCTTAATATCATTTAACACCTAGTCCAAAATCAATTATCCCCAAAATGTCTTTTACAGCTGATTTGTCTAAATTAAGATCTAGAACCCAATCTACTTATATCCATAAATCTTTCTAAATCTAGAATGGTCCTTATTTTCATTAGGCCATTGTCCTGTAGAACATTTTATCTTCTGGATCTATTTGTCTGGTTCCTTGTGGTGAGTTTAGTTAGCCCTTTGTCTCGTCTTTCTTGTGTACAATATGCCCTGTTCAGTATTAAATGGAATAAGCAGAAAAAAAAAATCAGTAAAGAGAAAGCAGATAGGAATTACGGAATTGCAGGCTTCAGTTAGTGGGAATTTCTAGGACATTTCATGAAATAACTGGGAACATCACATTTTTTTCAAGCACACCTGAACATTTATGAAAATTGACCATTTACCTTACCAAAAAGCAATCTTTTGTTAATGTCAAAAGATTGGACTGAACAAACAACGTTTTTTCAGGTGATGTAATTCAATAATAAAACACTCTCACAATAATTCATGGATCAAATAGAAATCATAATGGGTTTATGCTTTCCACATAAATCCCACATATCAGAAAATGTGAGAGACTCATATGAGAGAAAAAGGCAGCAGGGCTGAAAGCCAATAAACCAAACATGCAACAAGAAGTTAACAAGAGAACAGCTGAATAAACCCAAAGAAAGGAGGAGAAAAGGAAATGTTAAAGATAAGAGCAGAAATAAATGAAATAGAAAACAAACAAAATAGATATGATCAGCAAAGCCAAATGCTGGTTCTTTGAAGAGACAATAAAATTGAAAAACTTCTGGCAAGACTAATTAGGAAACAGAGTGATAAAATCTGTAAACTATAGAAGGAATTGAATGGAGTCATGACTGCAGATGAAGCACAAATTAAAAATATAATAAGAGCATATTATGAACAGCTTTATGCCAATATATTTTGAAATTTTATATCAAATAGACAATTTCCTATGTTTACAAGTAATAAAATTTGGCTCCAAGAGAAGTAAAAAATGTGGACAATGTTGTAACCATTTAAAAAACTGGATTGGTAAAAAATCTTCTTATCCAAGAAATACTAATACTGGACTTTTCTTTTTTTAAGCCAGGGAGTTTTATCAAATATTTAAGAAATGAATAATTTTTATCTAACATAAACTCTTCCAGATAGTAGAAAACAGCAATCCTCCCTAATTCTCTCTGGTTTTTTTTTTTTTTTTTTTGATATGGTGGGGTCACACTGAATTCTTTTTCCATGTGAGTATCTCGTTATTGCAGCACCATTTGTTGAATTTTTGTTTGTTTGTTTTGAGAAGTGCATGGGCTGGGAATCCAACCCGGGTCTCCTGCATGGCTGAGAATTCTGCCACTGAACTACCCTCACACTCCCTTCTTAATTTATTTATTTTTTTTACATGGGCAGGCACCGGGAATCGAACCCGGGTCCTCTGGCATGGCAGGCAAGCATTCTTGCCTGCTGAGCCACCGTGGCCCACCCCCTAATTCATTTTTATGAAGTAGGCTTGGTCTTGATAGCTAAACCAAAGACTGTTGCGAAAGGAGAACATAGACCAATATTTTCCATAAACAAAATGTCAGTAAGCTGAATCTAATAATACGTACAAAAGAAAGTACATCATGACCAAGTTGGATTTGCTCCAGGAATGCATTAGAAATGCAAGTAAGTTAATTCAACACACTCACAAATGAAAGGAGAAAACCCATATGCTCCACCTTAAAAAGTATACAAAAAGTGTTTGATAAAATTCAACCTCCATTTATGATAAAAGTTCTTTAAAAACTAAGAACAGAAAGAAACCCTCTTAATTCCATACAGGATACCTATTTTTAAAACCTATCATAAGCACCTTAGTAAGTGATGAAGTGTTGATATCAGGAATAAGACAAAGATGTCATTCTTTGGCATTTCTACTGGACATTAAAGTACAATAGGACTGTTCCTTGATCAGAAGCAATGCTGTGTGGAAAAAAAAAAGTACAATAGGACTGGGAAAAATAGGTAAAGAGTATAAAACTGGAATTGAAGAAACAGATGATAAAGTTGCTTTTTCCTACAGGAACTGCCTAGAACACAGCCTGGCACATAGTTGGCGCACAAAACATATTTGTCAAATGAATGAATGCATGCTTGGAAGGGGAGAGATGTGTTAAAATCCACTCTTGACAGTGGATGTCTCAATTTTTACTGAGTTCTGTCCGTTTTTTGCTTTATATGTTTTAAAGCTATGCTGGCATTGAAGTTTAGAATTTTTATTTCTACTTGGTGAAACTCTCATCAAAATGTTGTAAATTTATTTATTTTATGTATTTATGTTTGCCCTGAACTTGTCTTTTTTCCTTCCAGGGTATTAAAATGTGTACCCTTGCTTTCCTAGAACATACATTTTATCATTTTACTTTCAACCTCAGGTTTCGTTTTTATATCAAAAATGCCAAATTCTTGTCTTGTATTGAGGTAAAATCACAACTATTTAAAAATGAACAATTCAATGGCATTTAATACATCCACAGTGTTGTGCAACCACCACCTCTATCTAATTCCCAAACATCTCATGACCCCCAAAGAAAACCCTCTACCATTAAACAGTTACTCTCCATCCTCCCCCACCACGCTAGCCTCTGGCAACCACCAATCTACTTTCTGTCTCTAGCACTTACCTACTGGATATTTCATATAAATGGAATCATACAATATATGACTTTTTATATCTGGCTTCTTTCACTTACCATAATGTTTCAAGGGTCATCCATATTGTAGCATGTAGTAGTATTTCATTCCTTTTAATGGATGAATAACATTCCATTGTATGGTTATAGTACAATTTGTTTATCCATTTATCTGTGGATTGACATTTGGGGTGTTTCCACTTTGGGCTATTGTGAATAGTGCTACTATAAACATTTATGTACATGTATATATTTGTGAACCTGTGTTTAGAATTTCTAGCTAGGGGTAGAAATTCTCGGTCATGTGGTAATTCTAGTTAAACTTTTTGAGTAAATGACAAATTTTTTTCTTTAGTTGCTGCACCATTTTATATTCCTGCCAGTAATGTTTGAGGGTTCCAATCTCCCTGTATCAATGCCAACACTTGTTATTTTCCATTTTTAAAATTGTAGCCATCCTAGTGGGTGTGGAGTACTTTTTTGTGGGTTTGATTTTCATTTCCTTAATGATTAATGATGTTGAACACCTTTTCATATGTGTGTTGGTCTTTGTAAATGTTCTTTGGTGTAATGTCTATTCAAGTCCTTTGCCCATGAAAAAATTGCGTTGTTTGTCTTTTTGTTATATATTCTGGATGCTAGACCCTCATGCAATATATGAGTTGCAAATATTTTTTACGATTCTGTAGGTTGTCTTTTCACTTTCTCGATAATGTCCTTTGATACACAAAAGTTTTAAATTTTGATAAAGTACAATTTATCTTTTTCATTGCTGTTGCTTGTGCTTTTGGTGACATATTCAAGAATCTATTGCCAAATCCTAGGTCATGAAGATTTATCCCTATGATTTTTTTCTAAGAGCTTTATAGTTTTAGCTCCTATGTTTAGGATGCTGATCCAATTTGAGTTAATTTTTATGTATGGTGTATGTATGGTATTCTTTTGCAAGCGATCAGCACCATTTGGTGAAGAGAGTATTCTTGTCTCCATTGAGTAGTCTTATTACCCTTCTCAAAAATCAACTGGCCATAGATGAATGGGTTTAATTCTGGATTATCAGTTCTATTATATGGGTCTATATGTTCATCCTTATGCTAGTTCCACACTGTTTTGATTACTATAGCTTTGTAGTAAGTTTTGAAATTGGGATGTGTGAGTGTTTCAACTTTGTTCTTTTTCAAGCTAATTTTGGCTATTCAGGGCCTGTTTTAGTTACTTGGATGCTGAAGCAAAAAACACGCAATGGGTTGACTTAAACAACAAGAATGTATTGGCGCATGGTTTTGAGCAGACTGTGGCATTGTGGGGCTGACTGCTGGTCACCCTTTCCTGTCACCTTACAATGCACATGGCAGCTTCTCATGGCTCCTACGTTCCACTGACTTCCAGCTTCTCATTGCTCCCTCTGTCTTTTTTTTTTTCTTTCCGTCTGATTTTCACTCTGCTCATAAAGAACTCCAGTAATTCAGATTAAAGTCCAACCTGATTCATTTGGGCCACACCTTAACTGAAGTAACATCTTGAAGAAATCTCACTTACAGTGGGCCCACACCACAGGAATGGATGAAGTTTAAGAACATGTTTTTCTGGGATACAAGGCTCCAAGCCACCACAGGGCCCCTTGCAATCCAAGTGAATTTGAGAGTTTTACATTTCTGCCTAAAAGACCATTGCAATTTTGATAAGGATTGTGTTAAATCTATATATCACATTGGGTAGTATTATCATCTTAACAATATTTCTTCCAATCCATGAACATTGGATGCCTTTCCATTTATTGAAATCTTTAATTTCTTTCAACGTTTTGTAGTTTTAATGTACAAGTCTTTCTCCTCCTTGATGAAATTAAAGTTGATTCCAACCAAATATATTTAAATTTTAGTGGCTTCTCAGTGCTTCTTGGAAGACTTAGATTCATTCTTATTTCAATTTCTCTCTATTCTTTGGCTATAATAATCTGGATTTAACTTGAAGAAAGAAATACTTTGATTAATTTCCAGTTTTTTTCAGATGTTCTGCTTTCAATAGACAAGTAAAATGTTACCTACCATTTCTGAAAAGACTGCAAAGACTAGATTTACTTTTATTTTTATTTTTTATTATTTTTTTTTCTTTTTAAACTTTTTATTCTGGAATACTTTCAAACTTACAGGAAAGTTTGGGTAGTACTTTCCTCTACCATTTTGCCTTTTGTATTTTATATGTCATATCTAATTTTCCTTCTTTCTACACTCTTCTCCGCACCTCTCTCTTCTGTCTTTTCATATCTGTCTCTAGTGCTCACTTTAGTATTTCTTGCAGAGCTGGTCTCTTGGTCACAAATTCGCTCAGTGATTTTTTGTCTGAAAATGTTTTTATTTCTCCCTCATTTTTGAGGGACAATTTTGCTGGGTATAGAATTCTTGGTTGGCAGTTTTTCTCTTTTAGTAATTTAAATATATCATCCCACTGTCTTCTTGCCTCCATGGTGTCTGCTGAGAAATCTACACATAGTCTTATTGGGTTTCCCTTGTATGTGATGGATTGCTTTTCTCTTGCTGCTTTCAAGATCCTCTCTTTCTCTTTCACCTCTGACATTCTGACTAGTAAGTGTCTTGGAGAACGTCTATTTGGATCTATTCTCTTTAGGGTGCACTGTACTTCTTGGATCTGTAATTTTAGGTCTTTCATAAGAGTTGGGAAATTTTCAGTGATAATTTCTTCCATTAGTTTTTCTCCTCCTTTTCCCTTCTCTTCTCCTTCTGGGACACCCACAACACGTATATTTGTGCGCTTCATATTATCCTTCAATTCCCTGAGTCCCTGCTCATATTTTTTCCATTTTTTTCCCTATAGTTTCTGTATCTTGTCGGATTTCAGATGTTCCGTCCTCCAGTTCACTAATCCTAACCTCTGTCTCGTGAAATCTACCATTGTAGGTTTCCATTATTTTTTTCATCTCTCCTACTGTACCTTTCATCCCCATAAGTTCTGTGATTTGTTTTTTCAGACTTTCTACTTCTTCTTTTTGTTCATTCCTTGCCTTCTTCATATCCTCCCTCAATTCATTGATTTGGTTTTTGATGAGGTTTTTCCATGTCTGTTCATATATTCTGAATTAGTTGTTTCAGCTCTTGTATCTCATTTGAACTATTGGTTTGTTCCTTTGACTGGGCCATATCTTCAATTTTCCTGGTGTGATTTGTTATTTTTTGCTGGTGTCTAGACATTTAATTACCTTAATTAGTTTATTCTGGAGACTGCTTCCACTTCTCTTACCTAGGGTTTTGTTGCTAGATGAATTTATTGTCTATCTGTTCTTTGACCTTCAGTTCAGCTTTTTCTGGACCTCTAGCTTAGGTTTTGTTTAACAGAAGATAATTTTTCAGCTCTTGTTTTCTTGTTTCTTGCCCTGCTTGTATGGTACCTTTTCCCTCCCCACCCTTAGGAGGGTCTACGTAGGTATTATAGACTCCAGCCAGGTTTTCCGGACTAAACTGGCCTCCTGTCAGGGGGAAGGAGTCACCTGCGTCAGTTTTCCCTGAGGGTGAGACCTGGCAGGTTGAAAGACTTTCCTGTGAAGTCTCTGGGCTCTGTTTTTCTTATCCTGCCGAGTATGTGGCACATCTGCCTGTGGGTTGCACCAGCAAAAGATGTTGCGGCACTTTTAACTTTGGAAGACTCTCCCTGCTGGGGGCGTGGTGGAGATGGAGGAGAGGTTGTAGGCTGGTTTTAATGGCTTCAAATTGCCAAGCCCTGGGGTCTGAATACCTTGAGAGAGGGATTCCACCTGAGTTGGGCTTCACCCCTCCCCTGGGGAAGGCACAGGTGGGAGACAGCCCTGAAAGCAGCCCGTTTCTGCCTATACCTGGGGCAGTTGCAGCCCGAGAAGTCCCGCCGCTGAATCCAGAGGCAGCCAAGCCTCGGTAGAAACAGCCACAAAAACCTTTGTTTCGTCCCCTTTCCTCTTTTTCCGTGAGCCCAATGAGCGACCTCCGCCTTGACCAGGTTTAGAGTCTCTTTCCTTTCCCTCTGGAAAGCCGCCTGTGGGGGAGGGGCGCCGGGCATCAGCTGCCGCGGCTTGGGGAACTCATGGCTTTGGGGAGACTCACAGCCGGTCCAGCTGGTCCAGACTGGGGTACGCTGTGTGTTCGGTCACTGACGTGGCTCCGGGAGCTGTTCTGTACTGTTTCTGGTTATTTAGTAGTTGTTCTGGAGGACGAACTAAAACGTGCAGGTGCTAAACTGCCATCTTGGCCCCTACTTTTATTTTTTAATTTGACATTCTGTCTATCAAATTTATTAATTCAAAACCCTAGTTATACCTTGAATTTAAAGTTCTTATTACACATTTTATTATTCTGTTTATCAGTCTAGCAATTTTTAACAAACTCTTTTTAGGGGTTTGATAACTATTTGGCTCCATTTATAAACTCAGTTAATTCATCTTTTTAATGCTTTTTAAGTTAAGCATACTCAGTTTCTTTCTTTGCTGCTTTAATTGCCTGACCACAACAGTGACACATGACATGAGATTACAAATCTCTCTCCCCCTTTCCTGTATCTCTGAGATGAGATTCTGGCATTTCCCTTGTTACCAAGACTATAATCATGGAGCAGCTCCTTTTCTATCAGGCTTATCAAGAGAAAATTTCAAGAAAACAATTCTAACTCCGTACTAGTTTCTGTAATCTCCAGTGGATGTTTCTCTCTCAATAGTCCTTGTCATATTCCTTGGGCACTGGGTCAGGTGGTGGAAGATGAAAGACAAAACAAAACTCCTTCTAGCTGCTTATCATCAGAGTTAATTTAACTTCTTATCTTTTCCATTTCCACAATTCTAGCACACTAACCTCAACCCTGGCACCGTTTTCTCATCTTTCACTCTGTTCTTTCAGTACTAACCTCCTCTCCGATCTCTCGCTCTCTTTTAAAAAAATGAATGTGATAGATAATATATATAAAATAAATTTGCCATTTTAAGTGTTCAATTCAGTGACATTAGTTACATTCCCAGCATTGTGCAAACATCACCACTACCTATTTCCAATTTTTTTTTAATCACCCCAGACAGAAACTCTGCATCCATTACACAACTCCCTTTCCCCCAGCCCCTGGTAGCCTCTAATCTATTTTCTGTCTCTATAAATTTGCCTATTCTAGCTATTTCATGGAAGTGGAATGATATAATATTTGTCCTTTTGTTTCTGGCTTATTTCACTTAGCATAATGCTTCTAAAGTTCATCCATGTTGTAGCATATATCAGAAATTCCTTTCTTTTTATGACTGAATCATATTCCACTGTATGTATAGCCCACATTTTGTTTCCTCATTCATCTGTTGATGGACATTCAGGTTGTTTCCACCTTTGGCAACTGTGAATAATGCTGCCATGAACACTGATATACAGGCATTTATCTGAGTCCCTATAGTCAATTCTTTTGGGTATCACTATCTTCTCTTTCCCTCCTTCTCCTCACTTCTCTTTACCCTCCTCTCCATTTTCTCTTTGCCATCTGTCTCCCCATTCTCACTTTATTATCTTTCTTGCCATCCTTTGTTTACCTCCCTCACACACTTTCCAAGCGCAAAACTTCCAGAGGTTTGGTGAATAGGTATAGGAGATCTAATGAACAAATAATAACTGTTCAGAAGGCTACAAAACAGAAACAGATGAAGGGGAGGTCTGCTGCCCAGTTTCCTCAACTTTTCACAATGGTTTTGTTCCAAAGCCATGGATTTGTTTCCCACCTGATACAGTATAAGCAAACAGACACAGTGAAAACTCCTCTGATAGCCATGTTTGGCTCCTACAAAGAAAGATAGGATCATTTTTGCATTCAAGTCATCCCAATATACTAGTGTTTGCTGCGCCAAATCATGTGAACTGACCCAAGCCAACTTGGTCAAGCCAACTCTTAGCTTTGTTTTGGTATATATTGGTAACTATTAAAAGGGTGGAGGATAATATACCACTTGCTCCCATGCCTCCCCAAATCTGCTGCATGTCTAGATATTTAATACAAAAATATTTATTGACAAGTGTTAGCAGGTAGGTACAAAACAGTTCATACAAGCTGTCCTTTATCCCATCGAAGGCCCAGTTCTCTGTCCTTTTAAGTGCACCAACCATCATTTTGCATAGAAGGTGCATTCCAGGTAGACGTGACACCACACCAGAGGCAGAGTTCTGCTACTCCTGGGGTTGGCAATCCCTCTTGCCATTGCCCGAAGGCAGGACCCTTAGAGCTCAAGTCTCAGGCAACATCCCCAAGGATGTAGCTTACAGATCTTGCTAGATTTTTAGACCTTGGTTATAAAAGGATGGGGAGTGTCAGTAAAATAAATTGACATATCTTGAACTGAATGCTTTTCATTTAAGCATTAGAGTCTTTTACTAACAGTTATCATGCTAATGAACAGGTTGTTAGTTTCATCAATGAAAACTCATTTCTGATTCTCAATTTGCTAATTAGTGTGCCAAAGGAGTTGATGGAGATGTGGACGGCAGGGTGGTCACTATCTCTGAAATCTGCCTCCTGATACAATGCCAGATAATCACACCTACAGCCTGGATCACACTGTCTGTGGTGAAGTACTTTAATGTAAGTATAGACACAGTAATAAACATTCTTCAGAAGTTCTATAAGAGTTTGTTGGTAGTAAACCCAGTTTCTTTCTGAAAGTATCTTTATTTTGCCCCATTCTTGAAAGACAGTTTCACTAGAAATACAATTCTAGGTTGACATTTATTTTTTCTTGACATTTTGCTGGTAACTTCTGGCTTCTGGTTTGCTGTTGAGAAGTCAGCCATCACTATTCTTTTGTAGGTAATTTATTTCTTTCTCTTCTTGGCTTGAAGACTTCTGCTGTCTTTGTTGCTAAGTGGAACCTCTGGCAAATACATATAGATTAAAAAGTACAAACCAATTGCCCTGAGTTAAACCTTTAATTTGGGTCTATAGGACTTCCGCAGATTAAGAAATCAGAGGTGTGTAAGTACATGGAAAGTTAAGCCAGCATGACTACAAATCAGAGGCAATAACAATGGCAAAACATCTGGATCCCTAAGGATCCCAGACATGGGAATTAATATCTAATATCAGATTAGGATTTATAAACTACTTAAAGAAATAAAGGATACAATCTTTCCCCACCCCCTTAGAGTGAGCAGCAAAAGACTATCAATAAAGAACAAGCACATTTGAAACACAGTAGATGGGAAAACTTCTTAAAATTAAAAATATAGTTGCTGAAATAAAATATCCATTGGATGGATAAGCAGACGATTAGCTATAACTGAAAAGGGAATTCATTTACTAAAAGTAATATCTGAAGGCGTTTCCCAAAGCAAAACTCAAAAAGATGAGGGGATAAAATATGAAAGAAAAGCTAAGAGCTACATGGAGATAAAATAGAAAGATCTATTTGGAACCCCAAAAGGAAAGAATAGAGTGCATGAATGAGAAGCAGAATTTGAGGAGAAAATAGCAATCAATTTTTCAGGACAGATGAAAAAGAGAGGAAGTCACAGATTCAGAGACATGACGGAAGGACTCCATCTCTGATTAGAATGCAGAAGAATAACAAAGACTTTCATTCTAGTAGTAATCAAAATAAAAACCGAATAGAATGAAAACCACTTTTTTTATTCCATAAAAATGGGCCTAGCAAAGAGCTGTGAGAGGTGAGAAGCCCTGAATAGAACTAATGAAATGAACGAGCCCTTCACCAGCAAATGCATGGCTGGCACTTCTGGACCTGAGGCGAGTCTGGTCTAGGTATGGGGGCTCGCCGTAGAGGAGGGGAAAAGAGCTGGGCTTCCCATGACATTCAGCTCAAATATTGTCCACATTTTGTTTGTGATTTTTTTCTTTGACCTAACAATTATTTGGAAAGGTGTCATTTAAGTCCAGATTTTGAGATTTTCTAGGTATCTTTTTGTTGATGAGTTCTAGTTTAATTTCATTCAAATCAGAGAACCTACTCTATGCAATTTCAATCCTTTAATTTATTGAGACGTTTTGTACGTGTGATGACTGAGTTCATGTGTCAGCTTGACCAGGTGATGGAGCCCCCTTGTCTGGCCAGGCAAGCACTGGCTTCATGGTTACTGCAGAGACATTTCATGGCTGGTTGATAAAGCGGAAGGCTGGTTTATTTAATCATTAGCTACTTGATTGAAGCTGTGACTGATTATAACTTCGATCAACTAAGGGTGTATCTTCCACAAACAAGAGAATCCAATCTGTTGGATGTGAGCCAATCAGTTGAAGACTTTTAAGGAGGTAGAGAGAATTGTCACTGCTTCTTCTGCCAGTGAGTCTCTCCTGTGGACTTCGTGGAGACCCTTCACGGAGTTGCCAGCTTCGCAGCCTGCCCTGTGGATTTTGGACTCTTGCGTCCCCACATTTGCGTGAGACACCTTTATAAAGCTCATATTTACAGAGCTCTCCTGTTGGTTCTGTTTCTCTAGAGAACCCTGACGAATACAATGCCCCAGCATAAATCCAACTTGGTTAATGTTCCATGTGCGCTTGAAAAAGCGTACCTTCTACAGATTTTGGAGGTAGTGTACCGTAAATGTCAATTAGATTAAGTTGGTTGGGAGCAAATACTTTTGTCTATGTGTTCTATTAATTCCTGAGATTAGTGTGTTAAGATCTCCAACTCTGTGTATTTTTTTCTGTTTTCTTCTTAGTTCTATCAACACCCGTGGGATGCAGCTAAAGCAACGATGAGAGGAAATTTCATAGCTTTAATATGCCGATATTAGAAAAGAAACAGAAGGTTTAAAATCAATGATCTAAGCTTCTACCTTAAAGGACTAGAAAAATACGATCAAATTAAAGCCCAAATTTGTAGAAGGAAGGAAATGATAAGGATAAGAGCAGTAATAACATAAACAGAAAACAGAGACGCAATAGAGAGAAATACACAAAACCAAAAGTAAGTTTTTTAAAATGAGTAATAAAAATTTATCAATCAAAATATAATATCAAACAACAAGCAGGGGGAAATCCATGGTAAAGTGTTCTAAGGCCCTTGAATTGATTAGAAGGGGCAGAAAATTGATTTTGCTTAATTGTCAACTTTGTTAGTTATTTATACATGGTAAGGCCTCAAATGTTTCACTAAAAATAAAATAAATTGAGTGTATAAATTCCAACGAGTACAGGAAATGGGAATAGAAAATAGGAATAGGAAAAACAAATAAGCAAGCAAATGAAAACCCAACCACCTTTTTTTCATTTTAACAATTTTTTAGTGTTCAATTCTGTGACGTTGAGTACACTGACAAGGTTGTACAACCTTCACCTCTGTCAATATCCAGAACATTTTCATCATCCCATCAGTCAGTTTTTAAAAAGGCTGAGAAAAGAGAAAAACAAAGAAGCATGGAAAAGAAAATGCAGTGAGAGAAAAGAAATAATACAAGAGAAATAAGGTCAAATGTAACAATAATCACAGTGGTAAATAGACTAAATCACCAGTTATAAGGGCAGAGATTTTAAAAATGAATTAAAAATATCCCCAAAGCCAGTTGTTTAAGGATTCATTAAAATTAAAAGTTCATAGAGGGCGGGCCACGGTGGCTCAGCGGCAAGAACGCTTGCCTGCCATGCCAGAGGACCCAGGTTCTATTCCCGGTGCCTGCCCATGTAAAAAAAAAAAAAAAAGTTCAGAGAAATCTTGAAAATAAAAAGATGAAAAAAATACAGCCCAGTTTTGATAAAACATTCTTTAAAGAAAAGACATTACTAAGGATAGAGGGAGTATAAACATAATGATAAAATATTTAATTTACCAAGAAATGATGCCAATTCATAATTTGTGTACATCTTATAATATGGACTTAAAATGCATAAAGCAAAAATTGACCAAAAAAACACCCCAAAACCCAAGAACTTGACAAATCCAGGTCCGCTGTGGAAGATTCTAGACCAAGCAGGAAATAACAGTAAGTATGTATAATATTTGGCCAATATAGTTAGCAAGCTTGATTGAAAGCTCATTATAATATTCTGAACAAGAATCGGAGAATACGTTTTTTTAAAAACTCCTATGGAACATTTGTGAAAATTGATTATTGATTATGCACTATAACCCAAAGCAAGGCTCAACAAATATCAAAGACTGAAATTATACAGATCACATTCTATGATCATATGAGATCAGTTATAAATCAACAAGGAGAGGATAATAAATTATTAATATATTTGGAAATTAAAAAGTCCTCTTTTTTTGGGGGTGGTGGTGGTGGTGTATGGCCTGGGAATCGAACCCAGGCCTCCTGCATGGAAGGCCAGTATTCTACCACTGAACACCCATGTGCCCTAAAATGTCCTCTTTTGTATAATTCATTAGTCAAAGAGGTTATAATGAAAATTAGAAAAGTGTTAAGGTGAATGGTAATAATGAAAATATCTCATATTAAAACTTGTGGTACGCAATTGAAATAGTGCTTAGAAAACAATTATAGCCTTAACTTTATATATTAGAAAATAAGAAAGACTAACAATTAAGAAGGTAACCATGGGTCTCAAAAAGGTAGGGGAAAAACTCCAGGAAAATAAAGTCAAAGAATGTAGAAGGAAGGTAATAATAAAGGATAAATCTTAACGAAAGTGGAAACAAGCTTACGATAGAGTAGATAAAAAAGACAACATTTAGTCTTTACAATACTCACAAACTTGATAAACCTCTGTTGAGATTGAACAAGAGAAAAGAGCAAAGGAACAAATGATATCAATAATGAATGACTCAGATATTGCAGATATTAATAAGATAATGAGGCTATTACAAACAAAATTTATGCCAATGTATTTGAAATTTTATACTGGGAAATTCCTAGAAAAATTTTAACTTAGGAATATTGATTCAAGAAAATACAGAAATAATAGGAATAATCCTATAACTATTGCATATGTTCCATGAGATGTCTGTCAGTCAGTGTCTAGTCAGGAGATAAAGAACCACAGCAGCTACTGAACAGAGAGAATTTAATAGAATGAATTATCAACAAGATATAAAGGTAAGGAGGTAACCAAAAGGATAAAAAGATAATTCCAAGATGTGAAGGTGGCAATTTCAAGATGTAACTACCCCTAAGGCAGGAGAAACAAAAGGAGAAAGTTGGAATGATTAACATTTAGTCACTTACGAAAGGGTCCCGTGAAGGCGAAACTCAGACTCTGAGACGGGGGTCCTTGGCAGCCTGGTGCACGTGTCCCCCAGCTTGGAAGAGGGGCTGCAGTGTTGGGTCGCAGATGTATGAGGGGGAAACACAGGCTGGCTGGTGCTGGGGTCTCTAGGGTGTGTGTGTGGGGGGTGGGGGCAGTGGTAAGGCGGGATCTGCAGGTGTTGGAAAGACCGCACTGGCTTCAGCGGCTGGTACAGCTGTGAACAGTTCCTTCCAGGCTAAAGAAACTAGGTGAGGCTTATAGGAAGCAGATGAAAAGTAGCCAGTGCTTTCTTTTCCCCTCTGGAGTCCTACTGTTTCCCGAGCTTCTCCTACGGGTAAAGTCTGACATGGCACCAGCTTCCGTATCGCAAAGCAGAATAGAAAATGGTGAGTTTAGAGCGGAGGGGAGGACAGCTAAATAAGTGGCATGGTCCACCCCTTTGCCTTCTCAGTA
>PVIY010020063.1:0-44660 GCA_004026745.1 Myrmecophaga tridactyla | reverse complement strand
AGCTTATCCACATACGGGGGTCTTTAGGACCTGCCCACCGCAGTGGTAAGGCCGCATGGTGATCGAATGGATGCTACAGAGAAGTGGCTGGCGAGATGGAAGCAGGCAGACTGCATTTTGTCAATTCAGTTGCAGCTGTCAGGGAAGTTAACAGGTGCTTGAGGCACGAGTCTTCTTGCGTTTCCACACCCTCCCTTGACCAGTATTGAATGGCAATGGGAGTCCTCTGTTTTATTCACCATTGCTGCCTGACTGCATGGGGGTTCCCATAGGCCACGTACCCCTGAAAGCCCCTTCCCTGCAGCCTGTCACCACCCAAGGGAAGGCTGGCACACATCAGGCAAGGGGCCCCGCCCTGGATACCAGAGAGTGTTCAGATGTTGAATTATTTCAGAAACTTTCAGGTACTAAATGTGGGGTGGCTGGGAAAGGACACCATCTAAGTTAAACATGAGCATTCCGGCTTCAGCCCACACCCCTGAGTGGATGACTCAATGTGAAAGCCTTGTGGCCTGCAGCTGCCTAATCATATTAGAACCCAGACATTATTGGAGTATACCCCAGATATACCCCAGACATTATTGGGGACGGGGGAGGGATCAGGCGTGGGAGTGGAGGGGGAGGTGGAAGTGCATAGCCTTAAGGGAGCGTGGGACTCCTCTGTTCTCCCTCCAAGGTTTCTACAGCTCAAGGGATCATTTAAAAGTAAACAACCAGCACATCAGAAAGTTCAAAAGAAAAGCAATAGGGAAGTCCCTAAACTAAAAATGGCCCCAAAATGTTTGGAAAGGAAGTATCATTTTTCTTTGTAGTGATCATTCTGCCCACACAAACTTTCTTCTTCTTACAGCAGTTTTGTTGAGATATATTCACATACCATCCGATCTATCTGAAGTGTACAATCAATGGCTTTTACACAATTTATTTTATTTATTTGATTGATTGATTGATTTTTAAATTATTTTCATTTTTTTATTTTTTAGATTTTTTTGTGTGCTGTAAGGTGGGGGTCACATTTCATTCTTTTTCCATGTGGCTATCCTGTTATTGCAGCACCATTTGTTGAATTTTTTTTTTTTTTTTTTTTTTTTTTTTTTTTTTTTTTTTTTTTTTTTTTTTTTTTTTTTTTTTTTTTTTTTTTTTTTTTAGTGAGGGGAAGTGCATGGGCCAGGAATCGAATCCAGGTGTCCTGCATGGCAGGTGAAAATTCTACCACTGTACCACCCTTGCACCCCGATACAGTCAATTATAGAACATTTTCATTATTCAAAAAAAAAACAACAACCCCATAACCCATAGCAGTCATCTCTAGTCCCTCTATCCTTCCCCATCCCTCCATAACCACTATCCTACTTTCTGTCTCTATAGATTTATTTATGTTTACATTTTATATAAATGGAATCTTACATTACGTAGTACTTTGTGTGTCTGGTTTCTTTCACTTAGCACATGTTTTTTTTTATTATTATTACTTTTAATTAGAGAAGTTGCAGGTTTACAGAAAAGCCATGTAATGTTCCCATATACCACCCTATTATTGACACCTTGTATTAGTGTGGTACCTTTGTTACAACTGATGAAAGAATAGTACTATTAACTGTAGTCCATACTTTATGTTAGGTGTATTTTTCCCCATGTACTGATGGATTATGAACACCTTGTATTAGTGTACATTTGTTATGGTTCATGAAAGAATGTTTTTATACTTGTACTATTAACCCCAGTCCATTGTCCACGACAGGGTTCACTGTGTCATACAGTCCCTTGTTTTATCTTCTAACTTTCATTCTAGAAACACAGAATACTCAAAACACCCCCTTTCAACTACATTCACATACTAATCCAGTGCTGTTAACTACTGTTCTAGTTTGCTAGCTGCCGGAATGCAACACACCAGAGTTGGATTGGCTTTTAATAAAAGGGGATTTATTTTGTTAGTTCTTCAGAGGAAAGGCAGCTAACTTTCCACTGAGGTTCTTTCTTACATGGGAAGGCACAGGATGGTCTCTGCTGGTCTTCTCTCCAGGCCCCTGGGTTCCAACAACTTTCCCCGGGGTGATTCCTTTCTGCATCTCTGAAGGCCTGGGCTGAGCTTCCGAGTGCTGAGATGAGGTATGCTGAGCTGCTTGGGCTGTGCGACATTGAGCTCTCTCGTTTAAGCACCAGCCAATTAAGTCAAACATCATTCGTTGCAGCAGACACGCCTCCTAGCCGACTGCAGATGTAAACAGCAACAGATGAGGTTCACATACCATTGGCTCATGTCCACAGCAACAGAACTAGGTGCCTTCACCTGGCCAAGTTGACAACTGAATCTAACTACCACAACACACACACAATAATATACTATCCACACCATCATCTATTTCCAAATGTTTAAAATCAACCCAAATAGAAAGTCTGTACAAATTCAGCATTGGCTCTCCATTCTCTATGCCTGGTAATCTATATTCTAGCTTCTAACTCTATGAATTTGCCTATTATAATTAGCTCAGATATCAATGAGAGCAAACGATGTTTGTGCTTTTGTGTCTGACTTATTTCATTCAAGATAATGTCCTCAAGGTTCATCCATGTTTGTCACATGCTTCAGAACTTCGTTCCTTCTTACTGTTGAATAATATTCCATCTTATGTATATACCGCATTTTGTTTATCCATTCACTGGTTGATGTTTATTTGGATTGCTTCCATCTTTTGACAGTTGTGAATAATGCCCCTATGAACTTCAGAGTGCAAATAACTGTTTGAGTCCCTGCTTTAAATTCTTCTGGGTATATACCTAGTAGCAGGATTGCTAAATTCTATATTTAGCTTCCTGAGGAACTGCCAAACTATTTCCATAGGAGCTGTACCATTTCACATTGTCACCACCAATAAATGAGTGTTCCTGTTTCTCTACATCCTCTCCAACACTTGTAAAATTCTGTTGTTTTTTTAAAATAGTAGCCATTCTAGTGGGTTTGAAATGTTATCTCATGGTTTGATTTCAATTTCCCTAATAGTTAGTAGCGTTAAGCTATCTTATCATGTGCTTTTTAGCCATTTGTGTGTCATCTTTGGGGAAATGTCTATCCAAGTCTTTTGCCTTTTTAAAAATTGGGTTGTCATTTGTTGTTAAGTTGAAGGATTTCTTTATATATTCTGGATATTAAACTTTTACTGGATATGTGGTTTCTGAATATTTTCTCCCATTGAATAGGTTGCCTTTTTACCTTTTTGACAGAGTCTTTTGATGATCAAAAGTATTTCATTTTGAGGAGGTTCCATTTATCTATTTTTTCTCTCATTGCATGTGCTTTAGGTATAAAGTCTAAGAAACCATTGTGTAAGACAACATCTGGAGGATGCTTCCCTACATTTCCTTCTAGGACTTTTATGGGCCTGGCTCTTCTATTTAGGTCTTCGATTCATTTTGAGTTCATTTTTGTACATGATATGAAATAGGGGTCCTCTTTCATTCCTATGCCTGTGGTTATCCAGTTCTCCCAGTACCATTTGTTGAAGAGACCCAGTTGAGTGGATATAGCAGCTTTGTCAAAAATCAGTTGACCATAGATGGGAGGACCTATTTCTGAATTCTCAATTTGATTCCCTTGGTTGATATATTTATCCTTGTGCCATTACCATGCTGTTTTGACCACTGTAGCTTTGAAACATACTTTAAAGTCAGGACATGTAGGTCCTCCAACATCGTGTTTTCAAGATGTTTTCAGTTATTCGAGACCCCTTACACTGCCAAATAAATTTGATAATTGGCTTTCCCACTTCTGCAAAGTAGGCTGTTGGGAGTTTGACTGAGATTGTGTTGAGTACATAAATCAGTTCAGATAGAATTGATATCTTAACAGTATTTAATCTTCCAATCCATGAACATGAAATGTCCCTCCGTTTATTTAGGACTTCTCTGATTTCTTTTAACAAT
The DNA here is from genome assembly GCA_004026745.1 of Myrmecophaga tridactyla. Taxonomy (NCBI): domain Eukaryota; kingdom Metazoa; phylum Chordata; class Mammalia; order Pilosa; family Myrmecophagidae; genus Myrmecophaga; species Myrmecophaga tridactyla. The sequence continues at coordinate 40,736 of PVIY010020063.1, read as the reverse complement.
GTTTTGTAGTTTCTTGGATACAAGTCCTTTACATCTTTGGTTAAATTTATTCCTAGATATTTGATTTTTTTAGTTGCTATATTAAATGGAATGTTTTTCTTGATTTCTTCCTCAGCTTGCTTTTTACTAGTGTATAGAAACACTACAGATTCTTGCATGTTGATTTTGTACCCCATCACTTTGCTGTTTTCATTCATTAGCTCTAGCAGCTTTGTTGTAGATTTTTCAGGGCTTTCTATATATAGAATCATGTCATCTGCAAATAGTGAAAGTTTTATTTATTCCTTTCCAATTTTAATATCTTTTATTTCTTTTTCTTGCCTCGTTGTTCTGACTAAAACTTCCAGTATCCATGTTGAGTAATAGTGGTAACAGTGGACATCCTTGTCTTGGTCCAGATTTAGAAAAAATAAATGCACCATTGAGTATAATGTTAGCTGTGGGTGTTCATATATGCCCTTTATCATGTTGAGGAGGTTTCCTTCTATTCCTGTTTTTCTAAGTGTTTCCATCGGGAAAAAAAAAGGGTGCTTGATTTTGTCTAATGCCTTTTCTGCATCAATTGAGATGATCATGTGTTTATCCCCCTTCATTTTGTTGATATATTACATTAATTTTCCTATGCTGAACCACCCTTGCATACCTGGAATAAAATCCACTCAGTCTTGGTGTATAATTCTTTTAATGTGCCATTGGATTTGATTTGTAAGTATTTTCTCGAAATACTTTTGGATTTTTGGATGTATATTCATTATGGGATGTTGCCCATTAGAGAGATTGGTCTATACTTTTCTTATAGTGTCTATGAGGCTTTCGTGTTAGGATGATGTTGGCTCCATAGAGTGTTAGGTAGTGTTCCCCTTCTTCAATTATTATTATTATTTTTTGCGTGGGCAGGCACCGGGAATCGAACCCGGGTCTCTAGTATGGCAGGCAAGAACTCTGCCACTGAGCCACCGTGGCTTGCCGCCTCTTCTTCAATTTTTTTTGCAAGATTTTGAGCAGGAATAGTATTAATTCTTCTTGGAATGGTTGGTAAACTTCATCTGTGAAGCCACTTGGTCCTAGGCTTTTCTTTGTTGAGAGATTTTGATGACTAATTCAATCTCTTCATTTGTGGTTGGTTTGTTGAGGGCTTCTATTTCTTCTCAAATCAGTGTAGGTTGTGTGTTTCTAGGAAATTGCCCATTTCATCTAAGTTGTCTAGTTTGTTGATGTACGGTTGTTTATAGTATCCTCTTGTGGTCTTTTTTATTCCTTTGGGGCCATGGTAATGACCCTCTCTCACTTCTGATTTTCTTCTCCCTTTTTCTCTTTGTCAAGCAAAGGGTTTTTCAGTATTATTAATCTTCTCAAAGAACCAACTTTTGGTTTTTTTTTTTTTTTTTTTTTTTTTTTTTTTTTTTTTGTCCTCCATTTTATTTATTTCTGCTCTCATCTTTGTTACTTCTGCTTTAGGATTAGTTTGCTGTTCTTGCACTAGTTTCTCCAGGTATTCAGTTAGGGCTATGGTTTTTTAGCTCTTTCTTCCTTTTTATTATGGGCATTAAGATACAAATTTCCCTCTTAGCACTGCCTGTGCAACATCCCATAAGTTTTGATATGCTTTGTTTTCATTCATCTCGAGTTATTTGCTGATTTCTTTCGTAATTTCTTCTCAGACCCACTGATTAAGAGAGTGTTATTTAACTTCCATATATTTGTAGATTTCCAGTTCTCCACCTGTTATTGATTTCTAGCTTCATTCCAGTGTAGTCAGAGAAGATGCTTTGTATGATTTTAGTCTTTCTAAGTTTATTGAGACTTTTTTTGTGACCAAACATGTGTCATATCCTGGAAAATGATCCATGTGTACCCGAGAAGAATATATCCTGCTGTTTGGGGGTGTAATGTTCTGCCTGTGACTCTTAGGTCTAGTTCATTTATCATATTATTCAAGTTCTCTGTTTCCTTATTGATCTTCCACTGATCTTCTGTTTAGAGGTTCTCTCTTGTGATGAGACTGGTGTATCAAAGTCTCCAACTGTTATTGTACAGGTGTCTATTTCTCCCTTCAGTTTTGACAGTGTTTATCTCATGTACTTTGGTGCACCATGGTTAGGAGCATAAATATTTATGGTTGTAATTTATTCTTGGTGAATTGCTCCTTTTATTAATATATAGTCTGTCTTTATCTCTTATAATAGCTTTTGACTTAAAATTTATTTTATCTGATGTTAGTATAGCTACCCTGACTCTTTTTTAGTTATTTTCATGAAATATCTTTTTCCATCCGTTTACTTTCAACCTATTGGTGTTTTTTGGTCTAAGGCAGGTCTCTTGAAAACAAAAATAGTTGGGTCATGCTTTTTTAATCCATTCTGCCAATCTGTGTCTTTTGATTGGGGAGTTTAATCCATTAATCTTCAGTGTGATTACCGTAAAGGTAATATTTCAGCCGTTTTGTCCTTTGCTTTGTATACGTCATATCTTTTTTTGTCTCTCTTCCTTTATTGTAACACCATCTACTGTATACTTACATCACTTTTTTGATTCCTCTGACTGACCCCTTTCTCATTTCTGTTTCTGTATATTTTTAAAATGCTTTCTTTGTTAACCTGTGGTTTATATGACAAAACCTATATCTATAACCTACTAATTTGAAAAGATAACCAACCTAGCTTCTATAGCATACATGTTCTCTGTTCCCTTATCCCTCTATTTCCCCTCTTTGTGTTGTTTTTGTCCTGCTTTACCACTTTATATTTCAACCATTTATTAGCAGGAAATATGCCCCTTTTTGTTCAATTGTATTCTGATTCTTATATGAACTGAAGAACAGAGCTGCATATTGAGGATATAGTCCTATTGGGTTTTGCATTTAGTTACCCTTACTGATAACCCTCATGTCTTCATCCTGCTTTAAGCCACCATTTCCTGTCTTTTCCTTTCAGTCTGCAGAACTTCCTTAATTAATTTTTATAGGTTAGGTGTCTTGTTGATGAACTCTTATGTTCTGTTTATCTGTGAATATTTTAAACTTTCCCCCATTTTTAAAGGACAGTTTCGCTGGATAAAGAATTTTGGGCTGGCAATTTTTCTCTTTCAATACCTTAAATATATCATATGACTACCTATTTGCCTCCATGGTTTCTGATAAGAAATTGTCCCTTAGTCTTATTGAGGATCCCTTACATATGATGAGTCACTTTTCTCTTGCTGCTTTCAGAATTCCCTTTTTATCTTTGGCATTTGACATTCTGATTAGCATGTATCTCTGAGTAGGTCTATTAGGATTTATTCTGTTTAGAGTATGTTATGACTGTTGGTCATGTATGTATATATCTTTCATAAGAGTTGGGAAGTTTTTAGTCATTATTTCCTCAAATATCCTTTTCCCTTCTGATGCACCCATAATACATATGTTTGTGTGTTTCATGCTGTCACTCAGACCCCTGAGATATGACTCAATTTTTTCTATTCTTTTCTCTGTCCTTTTGACTGTATGATTTTGATTATCCTGTCTTCTAGGTCACTTATTCTTTCTTCTTTCAGTTCAAATCCACTGTTGTATCCCTCTAATATATATATATTTTAATTTTTTTATTAATTTAAAAATTTTTTAAAAACATGTGACAAGAAAGAAGCACAAACATTTTTAACATATGATCATTCCATTCTACATATATAATCCCTCTAGTATATTTTTAATCTCTACTATTGTGCCTTTCATCCCCATGATTTCTGTTATTTCTTTTTATACTTTCAAATTCTTCTTTATGCTCACACATTGTTTTCTTAATATCTTTTATCTTTTTATGCATATTTTGCTTCATCTCCTTGATTTAAGAGATTTGTTTGAACATCTTTGATTAGTTGTTCCAACTTCTGAATGTCCTTTGAAGTTTTAGTTTGTTCCCTTGGCTGAGCCATTGTTTTGGTTTTCTAAAGATGCCAGTAAGTAATATTTCAGAAATGGGTTGGCCTTTACAATAGGAATTTATTAATTTACAAGTTTACAGTAATAAAGCCATGAAGATTAAGGACATTAAGGTATCAAGGGAAGATACCCTCTCTGAAGAAAGGCCACTGATATTTGCGGTTCCTCTCTCACATGGGGAGGCACATGGCTGATGTCTGCTGGTCCTTCACTACCGGGTTTGATTGCATCCAGCTCTGGTTCCTGTGGCTTTCACTCTGTCTTGCAGGCCCTCTCTTGGTTTCATCTCTAGGGCATTTCTCTCTCAGATCTCTCTGCTTTTTCTGCCTTTTTTCCTCTCAAAAAGGACTCCAATAAGAGATTAAGAGCCACCTTTAATTGGATGAGTCATATCTCCGTCGAAACAACCTAATCAAAATGTCCCTCCCACAAAAGGTCTTCACCCATAAGAACGGATTAAAAGAACATGACCTTTTCTGGGTTCATAGCAGCTCCAAACTAGCACTCTCCACCCTCTAGACCCCCAAAAGACATGTTCTTTCTATATGTAAAATACAATAATTTCATCACAATATCACAAAAGCCTTGAATCATTTCAGTAACAATATTAAGTACAAAGTCATCAAGGTCAGTAATAAGCATGGTCTATCTTAAGGCAAAATTCCCCTCTGGCTGTGGACCTGTGAAACTTAGAAAAAGTTATTCACTTCCAATATACAAAGAAGGGACAGTCATAGGATAAATGTTCCCATTTCTATAAGGAGAAATTAGAAAGAAAACAGAGGCTTTAACGGAGGAGTCAGAAGAGAGGAGCTCAGAGCCAGCTCAAATCCAGGCGTTTGGTGATGCAGAAAGGAAATAACCCAGGGAAAGCTGTTTGAACCCAGAAGCTGGGAGAGAAACCTAGCAGACATTGCTGTGTGTTTCCCAAATTAATAAATTTGTAAATAAATAAATCCCCTTTATGAAAGCCATTCCATTTCTGGTGTATTGCCTTCCAGGGGCCTTAACAAACTAAAGTATTTGGGTTGCTTCCATCTTTTGACAATTGTAAAAAATGCCACTATGACCATCAGTGTGCAGATATCTGTTCCGAGTCCCCTGCTTTGAATACTTTTGGGTATACACCTAGAAGTGGGAAGTGCTGGGTCATGTGGTAATTCAATACTTAATTTTCTAAGGATCTGCCAGACTATCTTCCACAACAGCTGCAACATTTTACCTTGCCACCAGCAATGAATGAGTGTCCCTGTTTCTCTGCATCCTTTCCAATACTTGTAATTTTCTGTTTATTTAATTGCAACCATTCTAGTAGATGTAAACTGGCATCTCATTGTGGTTTGATTTCCCTGATGGCTAATGACATTGAGCATCTTTTCATGTGCTTTTGGTCATTTGTTTATCTTCTTGGAAAAGATGTTTATTCAACTCTTCTGCCCATTTTTTTTTTTTTTTGCGGGGTGGGGGGTGCATGGTCTGGGAATAGAACCTGAGTCTCCCACATGGAAGGCGAGCATTCTACCACTGAACAACCTGTGCAACCCCTTCTGTCCATTTTTAAATTGGCAATAATAAGTTGTCTTTTTGTTGTTAAGTTGAAGTATTTCTTTGTATATTCTGGATATTAAACCTTTATTGGAGATGCATTTCCAAATATTTTCTCCCAGTGTGTTTGCTGTCATTTTACTTTGATGACAAAGTCCTTTGAGACACAAGTTTTAAATTTTGGTGGGTTCCCATTTGTCTAGTTTTTCTTATGTTGTTTGTGTTTTGGGTGTAAAGTCTAGGTAATCATTACCTAACACAGGGCCCTGAAGATGCTTCCCTACATTTTTTTCTAGGAGTTTTATAGTTCTGGCTCTTAAGTCTAGGCCTTTGACCCATTTTGAGCTTATTTTTTGTATGAGGTATGAGTTAGGGGTCTTCCCTCATTCTTTTGCAAATGGATATTCAGTTTTTCTAGCACCATTTGTTGAAGATGTTATTATTTCCCAATTGAATGCTCTTGTGTCTTTGTCCAATATCACTTGGCCATAAATGTGAAGGTTGATTTCTGGGCTCTCAGTTCAATTCCACAAGGACACAGTCTGTCCTTGTGCCAGTACCGTGCTGCCATGTTGTTGGGTAATAAGTTTTAAGATCAGGAAATGTGAGTACTCCAATTTCATTCTTTTTTGTTTTTAAATTGTTATTCTAGTAACATATATACAACCCCAAATTTCTCCTTTTAACCAGATTCACAGTCCAGTCATTTGGACCCATGAATGTGGGAAAAACTTAGTCAGTTTTAGTAAGAATCTAGTACATGAACTTGCTTGACATGCAAGAAACCCGTTAACAACAAAATTTTTCTTGTTTGCCCTTTACTTCTGGTCCACACCTCTATCATAGCAGTGTCTCAATAGTTTCTAAAGGTCTGACTTCATCCCCTTTGAGGCAGAGTGCCTTGCTAGACGAGACCCTCTCTGTGCCCTAATGAATGCTGAATAAATTTAATCATGTTATCAGAACTTGTTCATTTTTTCCACTTTTGTGATTTCTCCTGGATTTGTGAAATCTAGATATTCAAGAATATGGGAGCGTGTCAGTCTGATTGTAGCTGATGTGGTTGTGTTGATGAGGGTATTAGTCAAGAGAACAAAATCCACTCTAACTACAAGTTCTCAGTTTTTCCATCAATAGTGAAGACATTACTAATTAGTGCATATGGACTTTTAAGTACTTTTTCCCCCATAACATCTGTGATGCAATGGAAAAGTTTGCATCCTGTGGCACAGTGAAGAGGACTTAAAATTAGAAGACAGATTTTGTTCGTGATTCTGCCACTTAATAGCTTTGTGTTCCTGAGACAGTCACTAACATTTTCTTTCTTTCTTTTTTTTAAATTAGAATACTCTCTCTCACACACACAGTTTTCACTGTTATTAACACTTTGCATTAGTGTAGTACTTTTATTACAACTGGTGAGAAAACGTTACTATAATTCAATATTAACTGTAGTCCCTAGTTTACATTAAGGTCACTGTGTTGTGCAGTTCAATCATTAACCTCTTAAAAGCCTCATCACCCTCTTCTGTGAACTGGAGATATTAATGTTCACCTCTTCACAGGTGGTGATAAAAGTTAAATGAGAAAGTATATAAAAAAAGACCTTTCAAATTGTGAAGTAGTATTTCAGTGGATGGTTTCTGTATGTTTGGGGGTTGAGGGCCACATTTCTTTGGGGCAAAAAAATCACTGCTACTGATTGTCATTGTAAATTAGAGGAGCAGTAACTACCCCTGTCATCCTGTGTCCTTCAGCCCTGTCCTTTGGTGCCACTACCAAAAGACACTACTGAAGGAAGCACAGACTCAGCCACCTAAAATAGATTAAGAATAAAATATACTAGTAGCTTAGGTATCACGGTGGCTTTGCTTAACATGTAAAATAAATAAAAATCCTAATGGGTCTTAAAATGTTTTTTGTTAAACTCATTTGCTTTTATCCTTTAAATGGGAAGTACAAGAAAACATGTTTTGTTTTGTTTTTTTTTAAACTTTCCTGGCATAAATATAAGCCACCATGAATGCAGTCATAACACTACAGTGAGATTAATCACCTGTACGAAACTCATTCTTGTGTAAGCATCTGGACTGGGAATATGAAGATGCTAGGAAACCTGTACGCCCACATATGCAAAAGGCAAATGACTGAAAGTACATTATAGATCTCTTTATTTGAAAAGCAGTTCTGACATACTGATCGGTGAACATCCCTGCCCCCCCCATCAAGTTATCTAAAATGATTTCATTTGCCTTTTTGTTAAAAAACAGACTGGCATTTAAAGAGCTACAGATTGTTGTTTAAGCATATATATACTTCTGAAGGATTGCACACTCATTTTATAGATGCTTTTCCAATTCCTGATTCTTAGATGTTAGCATTTCAGCTAAGTTTCCTTTACTGTGTGTTATTCTATATTATCTCTCGGCATAGACAGGTTACAAAATAAAGACATTTGTTCTTATTCATTATAGAATATTTTTCTCTGTCTGAGTTAAAAACTATCTAGTAGAGCAGGCCATGGTGGCTCAGCAGGCAAGAATGCTTGCCTGCCATGCCAGAGGACCCGGGTTCAATTCCCGGTGCCTGCCCATGTAAATAATAAAAAAAAAAAAACTAGTAGCTGGCTTAGGGAGCACACTCTTAAAACCACCTGTGTACCATGGTACCGTAGTCTGTGTATATTTCTCAAAAACTGCCCGGGTCTTATGGTTCTTATTTTTTTTAATTACTGAAGATAAAAATACTAGAAAATATTGTGAAGGTAAAGCTCTGTTCTGAACCTTGAGCATCCTTTTAGGATCCCAGGGTTGAGAACCACTAGAGAACCACACCAATGCCTAGCGGTATTTCTTCAGACATATAGTTATGCATGAAGGTTTTTTTTTAGATGTTTTGTATGAAATTGTTTTCTCTTAATGGCTTTGGTTTGAATGAAGAGAATCAGCAAAATCAAAGTGAAACTTATCGCATCACAATCAAGAACTGGCTTCCTCCTGATACTGTAGCAGAGCAGTGGATTCACCAGTCTTTCAAGTTCAAAGATAAAGCATTATTTCTGGAACAATTTAATTATTAATTCATCAAAAGATAATTAAGATTAATGTAAGAGAGCATAAATATTTATATACCACACTATATAGATTGTCTGAGCTAAGCATAGAAAGTAACAGCTTTTTTAACATTCCTAGAAGTCAGTATTTAAACAATGTCCAATATAAAACTTGCTTCTTATAAATATGAATATTCAGAGTGCTAAACAATGGCTAAGAATTAGGAAAAGCATATGATGATTTTCTTGAGTTCAGATTTTACAAGAGAAATATAACTTATTTATGAGACAGAAAGGCAATCATTTGGTGCCATGCTTTTATTCAAATGATAGGGGAAAAACTACACAGTACCAGGAAATAGCAAATATGACAGTATTTTACAGCACAGCATCTTTAAAAAGAAAATAAAACAGTAATAAGTAATGCTTTTGAGTGGACGGGTCAGCACACTATACACTGTATATTGTTCAACAGTGCCCATGAAACATAATTAAATCGCGGAATTTGGCTTTAAACAGCCAAATAAAAACTGTAACAATCATTCTAAAACAAAAATTAAAAGCTAAGAGGAATTAAAAAGTTTCCAAAGTTGTGTCAAATAGCAGAATTTTGAGAGTCAGCACTGGTAATCATGGTATTTGGCAAATTTGAGTAATTATCATCATAATAATTTGACCTCCAATGATGAAAGCACCAGTGTGTTTCATTCAGGAAGATTGATGAAAATCCCCAGACTTTATTAAATGGCATAATTTTTAATACATAATTATGATGAAAGCTGCACCACAATAAATCAGCAGACTTAACTATATCCATATTTCCTCTGCATTTATAAAGTAAAATCTTACACTGAGAGCAATGCACTTCATGGCAATATTCACATTCTACCTTTAGACATTATAACATAATTCAACTGTTGGACTCACATAAATTTAAGAAAAAATGATGGTTCTGTTTCATTTTAAATAGTTTCTGTCTTACATCCAATTTTTCTTTATTTAATGGCCAAGTATTATCACAAAGAATGTTGCTTTGATAAGGGAAATTTAATCACTGAAAAAACAAACTTAACAATGTAAAATGTTTATTGATTCTCCTTTTGACTACTGTTCATCATATTTTGAGATTTGTTATTTTTAAATAGCCTTAATCTAAACATGTATTTGACAGCCATTTCCTTCTAAATGTGATAAACTGTTGTCATAAAGGTAAAATGTTCAATTGCCCATTTTTAATATTCATATATTATATACATAATATGTATACACTTAAAATATAAGAGTTACATATCCCAGTCTCTTACATGCAAACAGTAGATCACAAATAGTTTTGAGCTACACATGAGATCTTGCACAGGTATTGGAAAAAAATCTGTAAAATTTTTTTTACAGTTTTAACAAATATACATAAATATAAGAACATAAATTACAGTAAAATATTGACAGCATTTAAGAAAATGTTGATAGCCCAGATGCACTGATGCCTAAAGGCCTTATAATAATAGAAAAGTAAAGTTCAGGGACATCTCATTCCTATTCATTTTTAAAATAAGTAAATACATCATGTGAGACATTAGTTGTCTCTCTAACTCAATTAGAGAAATGTATATATTTTAGATTCTACTTCCCATGATTGAAAACAAACTACGCATCTCATTTATGGTACAATACTGTCTCTTCCCCCTAAGTTTACACAGTTGTCACAACACTGAAACATAACAAGTCACATAATCATTCAAGTCTTTTCCTGAGAATGAAGTTTTTCCCCAACTAACCCTCTGGTATGTATCATTAAAGGAATAAAGATCATGTAGAGGAGATTTCAAGTGTATACTTAATCTAAGCTGTTTAACTTGAAAAGGATTAAAAAGAAAAAAAAAACTTAATATAAGTAAAATAATGTAAAGCTATTTCTTAAAATTAAAATGTAGCCCTTTGTACATGTTTAAAATTCTAAATATCATTTTATATGTTATTAATATAATGTGAAGATCTCTTGAGAACTTGTGGCAGGAAGTCTTATACCGTCAGACTGAAAGACTACTCTCAAAGTGTCATTCACATCTGCCAGTTTATAAAGTGACTTACTTTAAAAGAGATAGAAAGTCTTTTGTTTTTTTCTTTAAAGAACAATCTAAATTATTCTGAGTTGGCCAGAAGTGGTGGGAAAACAGCAACTTCTTATAACATGTTCTTAGTTAAAACTCACATGGCTTAAAGGGAATGTACTAGCAGCTCTTTACATCACCTCCTCATATTTAACAGAGATATGTTAATACTCGAGTAAATAATAAATACAGAATTGTAAATACTTGGCAGACTGATTTCTGCAAAAGTTTTAACACTATTAAAATATGACATGTAAAAATAAACACTAGTGTTTCTCTTAGCATGATAAGAAAGGTGCAAGTTTCCTCTGAAGGTGTATTTCCTCCTCTCATGATCTCCACATGAAACAAAACAAAAAGGTATCTTAGAATAAACTCCTAGGAGAGGAAAAAATAGCAAAATAAACCATTTAAAGACAAGCATGTACATTAAAATGTTAAAAAAACAAGAAGCAACAAATAAGACATAATTTATAATCTTTAGCCATATTTCAACCATAAGTCCAACTAGTGTAGATGAAAATTCAGTGCTTCAATGTAACTGCCGTCAAGGAGGCAAACCGGCTGATACATACAAATCTCCACTGTGAATCAAAACATTTCCTTCATCAGTTGGACTTATCACCTAAAGAGAGAATCTTCTGCACTCCAAAATACTGTAGTTTACATTCCAGTTGTTCATGACAACAGAGCTTAAAGTCCAGTTTTAATTAATAAAATCTTGTTGGCAATTAGAAAGATTTTCTATAGGCAGGAAAGATGAAGTGCAAATTTATCACGAATGTTCTGAAGCAAATATTTCCCAACTCCTATGCCTTAGTGGGTAGAAGTTTTTTGGGTGTTACTGGTCTCTTGGTTTGCCATAAATGGCTATGTATAGTAATTGCATCAACACTGGCAGATAAAGTTTTAGCAGGTATGTGGCTAAACTGTTTCCTGTCAGAGTTATATTTGTAAAGTCCCTCAATCATTTTTTTAGTGATCGATTTAGGGCCTATCCCAGTCAGTTTATTGATTTCTTCAGTTTCTGGGCAGTAAGTATACAAAGACCTGAACTGGCAGCCTGAATCCCGGAACAAGATTAAGAAGTTGTTGGCATCTGACTTCTCCATTTCCTTTAGAATAAAAAATAACAACAGCAATGAAAATCCTCAAACATTTAGCTGAATGAAGTTTATATAATTGTTGTAATTCTTAGTCAAATTTTATAAGACATTTAGTTTAAAATATAAATTCTTAATAGCCAGAATAAAATACATATTATAAAAGCAAAGCAAGCTTTAATTAAAAATATACGCAAACATTTTATCATTGAGGTTCTGTTGGCTCTGTGTAGACATCAAATTCCGTAGGAAACTTTTAAAGATATAAAGTATCTGCTCAGTCTTGATCTTAGCCAAAATGTCTCTACCATTAACAATCAGGCACCGATGATCTCCTTTGCTGAAGTAGCTTCATTTTAAGAGGAAAGTTATGCTATCTACATTTATGAAACATTGACTGGGTTTGGGCAAGAAAATAATTTATATTTTATCATCTAAGTCTATTATTCCTAGTCCTTAAATTTAGTCTTTCAGAACCCAATTTGAAAGTGAAATGATACAATTATAAAACTAAAATGTATCGTTACACATCTTTTAGATGCTTTTTGAAATTCTAAGAAGTCTGTATTTCCCTTGAATTGACAGAGAAGACTCATACAGTTTTAGTATGTTGTCAGATTTAATTTTCATGCAAACATACTTACCTCTAGTATTTTTTTCTTCTGACCTTCATTTACTTTTCCAGCCAAACAGCAATGAGCTAAAGCATTCTGTATTATGTGTTTGTTGGATTTTGCACTGGGTTCTTTATAGAGCTTTGGTCCTGCGGTAAAGATTTAACATAACAAAAATAACATTCCTAAGTCAGAAATATTACTATATTTAAATGATAAATATTCACTATTTTAAGTGATATTAAATAACGATGTAATTATTCCTACACTGATGAAACACTGAAATAGAAACCCAAATTCTGTGCTTAAAGCCTCTGACTGGCTGTTCTCCAAAAAAAAAAACAGTTATTTATCCACACAGGGAAATCTTGAGGATGTTTCAGTGGCCTTCTGAAGCTTTTTGCTTGTGACAGCAGTTCTGGAAATCAGATATTGCTACAATTACTACTGTCTGTTTAGTGTTTTTTCTCAAGTCCAATAAGGTTACTGGTGACCTTAAAGTAGAATGGGTCCAGCATTAATTTAAGCTATTAAAATGATAAGAGAAAGGCTTATCTTTTTCTTCTTCCCCACCTCTAGTTTTTTGTTTGTTTGTTTTATCATTTATCAGTGGTACCCCTTAGTCAGTGAAAGCATTGAAGCACTTTTTGCCATTTTCCTGGAACATTCCTACTCATGAAGAGTAGACCATATCTCCATCTACTTCATATTTATTAAACTCTGTCCTGGAATGCAAGAACTGTGCCTTGCCTTCAGTACTGTGCTGGTAAACTGTTTATTTGTCTTTTTTAGGGGGTGGGGTGGGAATAAGGGGCAGATTTGCAGCATTCACCATTTTCTACAGTGTAAATACTCCACCCATGGCTGATTTCAAGCCACAGCGACAGACTGAAAAATTTAACAGCTGGTTTGAAAGCCAGTAAGAGCTGGCTCTAGCATTTACCTCTGCAATTCTGTAACTCCATTATTCAGAACAGTGCCTGGAACATATGGGGTCCACAAACAATTGTTTAGAAACTAAAGTAATTAGGAGCTGAGGGAATAAAATGGAAATGTTGTGTAATTTCAGGCCTTAAAAGGTGTCGGACTGCCTCTAGGAGGGAGAATTAAAAGCCACAGAGAGAGGGCAGCCAACAGTGGCTCAGTGACAGAATTCTCACCTGCCATGCTGGAGACCCAGGTTTGATTCCTGGAGCCTGCCCATGTAAAAAAAAAAAAAAGAAAAAAAGAAAAAAAGCCATCGAGAGAAGTACATGTGTAAAATCTCTAGAAAGTTCTAACCTCTTGTTTCATTAAGAAATGTGGGTAAGGCCTCAATTTGAACAGGGTCGTATTCGTAACACACATCCTCTCTAACTTAAGCAAGTAAGTATTTATTGATTAAAATAAGATTAATATGAGAAAGAGAAATAAAGTAAGTTACATCACCAGGCGGGAATTCACCAACACCCAAAGAAGAACGCTGGGGAATCCCGGAGACAGCATTTTGGGGTCTGCCTGGAAAAGTCCTAAGCAGAACATCCTCCTCTTAGATGAAATTCCAAAGTTTTGGGGTTTTGTATGGGGTTTATATAGTATAACCTTAGCTATGATCCTACTGATTTACATGACCAAACCCAAGTGTTTCTCATGAGACTGGCTAGATCTCAATAGAAACTTTCTTGAACAAAAATATTTTTATGAAAGTACATTCCTGTCTCGGAGGGTAGCCAGCCCTCCAGTCAGATCTGCACATTTTACTGAGAACACAATGGTCACTAGATGCTTGCTGGTACCTTGTGATACAGGCAATTGCACATGTGTGGGCTAAGCTGGTTTCTGTGGTTAGAGTAACAATCATGCAAAGGGTCAAGCTGTTCTTCTAGGAAAACAACTTTGTTTTCATTTCTGCCTGGCAGTAAGTCTCAAAGCAAAGCAAGTTCTTATATATGTGTGTGTGTGTGTGTGTGTGTGTGTGTGTGTACATTTCACTCGGCCCTAGGATCTGATCTTGTTTTGGATACACATTATTTTTCTTAGAAATTGTGTAAAGGATATATTTCTCCATACATTAATAATCATAGGATTAGACAAAGTAGCCCTGAGCAGTCAGTAAATAACATCTTATGATCAGATTCCAAGGTGTTACAAAGCTAATGGTCAACATTAGCTGAGCAGAGCAGACTCCACAAAACTGAGTTTCCCTCTTTTATATTTCACCTCTATAGTCCTATTTTATAGTGACCCACTTCCGCTGGATTAAAGGTAGACAGAAGCAATTTCCTCTCTCCTCTGCTCTTCCCACACATGTTCTCCTGTGCCTCTTCATTTTACCTCTCAACAGGCTCACATCTCTTCTCATTTTCTCTCCTATTTAATTTCTTTAGTAGGTCCTTAACTACATTTTTTTGGTCAATTTCCTTTTATTTCAAAAATGTCTCCCCACACAGAGGCTAGAGGACCTGTCAGGGATATATGAAGCTTAATATTATCCTAGATCCAGTGTATTTTTCTTATCTTTTAAAGCCTCTTAATATTTACTGAAGATGCACAATTCTAAATGCCTGAAATCCCAATGTTAGGGATAGGACTTTGTAAATTCTAGCCTTTTCTCAGTACTCAAGACCTATATATTGCAGATAGAACCTCTCCAAAACCTTCTTTAGAACCAACTACAATTCAAAAATGATAAGCATTTTAAAGTCAGAAGCAGAACATAGGGTATTTAAGTGGCATCACTTATTTTTATATAGAAACCTATTTCAATTCATCTGGGGCAAATCACACTTCCTTAAGTGGAAGTATGTCCCTGAAACTAACTTACCTGTAAATGACTCCTGTATTCACTGTTTTTGGTCAGGTTCCTGTGTATATGTGAGCTAATGAAATATTCTTTAGTACAGCCTATTTATCTATTCTCAACTGTTATCCTAAAATTATACTGACACCAACCTGTATATTCTGTTCCAGAAGCCACTGAAGATGTTGTTGATGCATTTTCCCAGTCTTTTTCTCCATTTCGACTGCCACAGCGACTTGGAGATAAGAAGCCTTCTACAGACTCTGATCTAAATAGTTAATAGAATATTTTTTATGTTTCAAGAGAGAGTATTTAGGGGCCAGAAGGGCATATATCAACCAAAATCAACTTAAAAGCTTAAAAATAAAATTTAAAAAGTAACAGTTTTATCTGTCTTATTCACAGCTATGCACCAAGTGCCTAGAATAGTGCCTATGGCATAGTAGCACTCCATAAATATTTGTTGATGAAGAATAAATGTTTTTCCATATGAAAATGGAAAGTTAATGGAGTAGGATGGTCATACAAAGATTAGAACTCAAAGCTGATGCCTACCACTGGAAACATTTTCTTTCATCTGGATATTATGATATAATGACTTATAAGATAAATTGACTTTCAGCTTCTAATCTACATACTAAGAAAAGAGTACAAAAGAGATCTTTCCTAAGTCATAGACTATGTACTTTAGAATTATTCTAATGGGGGAAATAACCTTATATTCAATGGAGAATAAGCTAGAGAGGCTAGCACTATGTAGATGATGTACATCTTCACAGGCCGAGATTTCATCACAATCATATTAGCAATTACTGATGAACAATTACTGTTAATATTTCATAACTTTTAAAAAAGTATCAAGTGGGAGAAAGGTCAAAGGTGATGGTGGAGTTATACAGAGAAGGTAGGGTTTAACAAGTGAGTATGAGTACTGAATTATTATATTGATATTTCTTTTAGTCTCCAGTACCTTAGAGCAGCTAGAAGTAAAAACATAAAATTGTGGAATGGTAACCTATACCAAACTGAAATGTATTCTACAACTAATTGTTGCGATGTACTTTGAAATTTATTGCTTTTTTTATATATGTAATTTTTCACAAAAAAAGAGGAGGAGTATAACAGAAAAGATAGGATTTAACAAATGAATATGAATGCTGAATCATTATGTTGGTATTTCTTTTGGTCTCCAGTGTCTTGGAGCAGCTAAAAGAAAAAACAAAAAACCGTGGAACTATAACCCACATCAAACTTCAAAATCTGTTCTATAATTACTTGTTAAAGTGAACTTGGAAATTCATTGCTTTTTTGTATACATGTTATATTTCACAATAAAAAAAAGTATCTTATTAATGTTAATAATTCTAAAATTCCAAAATATAAAAACACTGAAAGATGAATAAACCCTGCTAGTCTTCCTCTTTATATAATTTCTTTTAACAGAAACTTAAATACTCCTAGTCAGTGAAATTTATAAAAATTTACAATTACAATTCAATCACTATAAAATATAAAACAAAATGATTTTTACTTTGAATTCTGAATAATTGCAGGTAGCATATTTCTTTTCCATGAAAAATGTTTATATGTTATGGGTTTACCTTGGTGTCCTCTTGCCTGAATGTACACTCTCATTATCGCCTGTGTTCAGTGATGCCAAAGAAAGGCTAGAGACTGAAAAAACACGATAAATTCGTGACCCTGAATAAAAACAAAATTAGAAATTTAAAAGAGCAACCAGCAAAGAGTCTGTTCATTATATAACACCAGCATATGAAAATTGAGCTTCTATAGTTTTCTTGTTTTCTTTATTAATGTAAACACATGATATGCTTGCATGCATATATGCATAATTTATTTAAAATTAGCAAGAAATCTATTTTTAAGAAACAAGGATAAAATTAAATTGCTGTTAGGATTTATTCCAGAAGGAAAGGGCTAATATGAGACATAACACTGTGACCCTACTGGAAAAAAAAATTTTAAGGAAATTTTTAAAAAATTACAATATTAACAAAAAAGAATAAAATATGTTTGGCAATATCTAATTTCATTCAGTCCAGTACTGGGTATCAAAAAGGTTCACTGACTAGAAAAAGCAGAGTTCACTTTAATTAGTCAATATTACATGCTGAATTAAAACAACAAATATTCTCTCAACTGCAGAAATTATAAATTTGGAATTCTGACCTATTCTATCTTAAAGGAGGGACTCTTGAACTTTTGATTTAATATTCCTTATTCCACTGACGTGTTTCTTGCACACAAAGTGTACCCTTAAATTTACAAGAGTATGAAGGGTAGTTAATAATTCAAAGAGATTATATGTCAGGGCAGAGTTCCTCAATAGGTTAGTACTTAAGTTGGATATTTAGTATTCACATTTGTTCTACTGAATATATGCATGCACACATAATACACCTAAGTCATAATCTTCATTTGCTCATTTTCCAAACGAGGAGCATGCATATTCTCAAATTGTGAATCCAATTTAGCATATCAAAGCACAAAGTTAGTGTGACATACCAAGCTGGTGTTTTTATGAACAGACTCTTTATAATAAGCTGTGTTACCTGGAGGACCTTTTATTGGTGTTTTGGGGGATTCAATATGATCTCTATGAATAGATTTTGGGCGCTGTTTTTTTTGTTTTGCTACTTGAGGACGGGGTTTAATTACTGTGTCCATATCTTCCATTAGTTTCAGTTGTTTTCGCCTCATATATTCTTGCCTAATAAATTCTCTGCGTGCTCTCTCATCTTCTTTTTTCTGACGTTCTTCCTCAGTTTTACGCCTAAGAAATCAAACAAATTTCTTATTCTGCATACCTAAGACAAAACAATAGTCAAAGGAAAGAATATATATTTGATGTGAGAAAGGAGAATTATTATACTCCAGCACCTTGGAAAAAAAAAGATTCATCTAAAACAGAAATAATGGAGGTTATTTTTGAGATAATCTTATTGAGAAAATTTCAGTTATTTGAAAAAGAAAATACATAACCAAATAAGGTTATTTTAAATTAATATTTTTGAAGAATTTTACTTTGAAGTACCTCAAACTTAGGATAGAAATATATAATACACAAATAAATTATTTGGACTCTATACATACTATATACTATAAAGTATATACAATATATATATATAGCATATATCTATAGCGTGTATATATATAGTGTGTATATATAGTATATATACTATATTGTGTAGAAATACATAATATACAAATAAACAGATTAGAAAATACAATATACAAAAAAATAGGTAATACCTTGGGAAAATAAATTTGCTTCTAAAAAAGCACCAAAATCAACATTAATTCATTCTCCTATACGTCTGAGAAAAATCTGTTACTAAACGTATCAATGAGAAATTGTCTTCTTGCAACACAAACCCAAATTTTCAAAATATGACCATTACAGCTCAGATTTAGAACTGGCACAGTAATTTGTTACCTTGTTTCTTCTTTCTTATGCTCCATTTCTGCCTCCAGCTGTTGTTTCCGAAGCTGAGTCTCTTTTTCCCTTCTTAATCGTTTTTCCAACAAAGCTGCCCGTTTCATTGCCATATCATTTTCTGCTTTCTGATCATCCTAAGAACCAATTTAATTGAAAAAAATGAAATATTTTAGATACCAATATTCTCAATTTTCAATTGTTAGGGTCACATTTACTGGCAACTTTTATAATTGAAGATCTAAACTACATATTCAATCTCATTATTCCAACCTCACCAAATATGGATGGACATGTTCCATATTAAGAAAGAACTTGAAGTGATTACAGTTTTATCACGTGTCATGGTCAGGTTCATGCATCAACTTGGCCAGGTGGTGGTGCACGGTTGCCTGGTCGGGCAAGCGCTGGCCTGTCTGTTGCTATGAGGACATTTCATGGACTTAAATTATGATTATGTTGGCCGTATCCACAGCTGATTGTGTTTGTAATCAGCTAAGGGCAGAGTCTTTGCAATGACTGACACTTAATCTAATCATTGGGAGGCTTTTAAGGAGGATTCAGAAGAGACAGTCACTCTTCCTGCTTCGGCTGGTGAGCCACTCCTATGGAGTTCATCTAGACCCTTCATCAGAGTTGCCAGCTTCGCAGCCTGCCCCATGAATTTTGGACTCTTCCATTCCCACAGTTGTCCAGCCAGCCATTCCTGACAGTTCGTTGCAGACGAGTTGCCAGCTTTCGGCCTGCTCTACAGACCTTGGACTCTACATTCCCACAGGTGTCTGAGACACTTTTATAAATTCTATGTCTGTGGATATCTTCTGCTGGTTCTGTTTCTCTAGAGAACCCTAGCTAATACATCACGTGACAGAGACCACTTAAACTTATTTAATCACACTATTTCAAAACCTAAGAAATTTAGAAAGAACAATCATAAAAAGATAAAGAACTTTTTTGAACACTAATAAATAACTTTGAGTTTCCCCCAGTTTTAAGAGTTGCATTTAAAATAAATAAAACTCAGGTAAAAGCACCAAAAAATTAGCCACCTAAAATTATATTACATAAATGAAACTACTGTTGAATGATTTTTTAAAGTTAAGATTCTGACAGCTTGTATGATGAGTTCTGAACTATTGTGAAAGTTTCTCCTCTGAAGAGAAGATGAGTATAATTATAATCCTCATCTAAAATTCTTTCAGTCTGAAAGCTAGTTCATAATCTGTAACACTTGGGCATGCCTCAGTTTCTACTAAATCTTTATGGGCAGCCCTAGTTCTTAGAGGGTTTCCAAAATCCTTCAGAATTCAGGAAAATAACAAGCTGCAAAAGTCGTTGTCTTTAATGAGTACTTTTAATGATTAATTCTACAAACACTTCTCCTGGTGTCAAATCCCACCAGGAAGAGGTACAAATAAGGTGTTTTGTTTCAGAAACCAGAGAGAGATTAAATCTGAAAGGAGAAACTCAGAAGATACCATTCAACCAATCAAGCCAAACACTCATATATCTAACGAGTATACTTTGCAATTTGCCAGGCACTTTATGCTCTGGGGATAAAAAGATGCAGTACCTCTAGGAGCTCAGAGTCTAAGTGAGAGAACAAATCATAAAGAAATAGTTGAAAAATTTGGGTCACAGGTACTACAGTACGAGTGTGTTTAGAATATAATAAAGGTACATAGAAGGAAGTATTTAATCTCTACTAAAGAATTAAGAAAGGCTACGGCATAAAGAAGCTGTAGGGGAGAGGCTGGCCAATAGATTTGGGTTAGTCTATGGAAGACCCTGAATTCTGTGCTAAGGGGTTTACATTTTATTCAACAAGACTTGTAAATGGAAGAGACTCAATTGCAGCTATACTCTTGGAACAATTACCTCTTGTAAGTAGTAATAAGGAAAGAATGGTGTGATTAGAGGTATCTCCAGGTGAGAAATTTCAGGCACAGTCCAAGGGATTGAATACTGGGACAGTGAAGGTAGGAATGGAAATGAAGAAACAGATGTACTGACTGTTTTACACTAAAAGTTGACATTTTTTTCCCCCTTCTATCTTTCTTTCTCTGCAAGGAACAGAGGTAACAAGGTTCTCTAATAGTAGACAGAAAACTTTAATATCTCAGTGTTACAGTTACATAAAAAATAACTGGTAGTTTTAGAAGATTAAGAAATAAAACATTAAGTAAGAGCCCAAAGCATCCTGAGATCAACTTTAAAATAAGTTACAAAATGCCAACATTAAATGATCAAAAGTAAAACCAGGAATTTTAATTGTTTCAGTATTTTTGGGTTACTTTTTCCCAGTAGGATTTATGTGTACTTCAATTTTAAATTTTAAATGATCAATTGCTGCTGTTGTGGGTTGTCCTTTCTATCTATACTTCAAATTATGGAGTCGTACAGGATCAGAGATGATCCACTTTAATCCCTTAATTAAAAAATTAAATATGAATAAAACACACATATATGTTTCTGATTACAGGAAAGAATATTATTCCCTATAGGTAATTTGGAAAATATGGAAAAATATAAAGTTGAAAAAATGGATGATACTCTAGGAGAAAAGAGTTAAAAAGGCATTTTTAATCTTATCTAATATCTATGATAAATCTCAAGATCTTCACCATCAAGAGGTGATGTTCAATTTTTGTGTTAGTTGGCCACAGTATTGTTTAAATGCATATTATATCCAATACCTGTATTGAAATTAAGGGTCATGTGCTAGTCCTTTATCCAATACTTTTAAAGGAGTCACTTCAATGACAATTGATCAAACTATATATGCCTTTTAAAAATGTTTTGATCTTGTCAAGATCCTTTCTGGTCAGTTTTTAAGAGACAAAACATGTAAAGAAGGATGCTCAAGATAAAAAAAGACACTGAACTGTACATACATAGAGTGCTAAGTTATGAGCTTTTGACAAATTGGCAATGGAATCACTCTTTCAAGAGATGTGACTAGCCTTAATTTTTAAAAGACTTCTGTGAAAGTGAGAAAAAAGGCAGAGGAGCAAAAATGGACAGTATTCTAAACATGTACAATAACTCTGACAATAAGGATTTATTACAGCTCCAAACCCAAGTTAGAAGATTGTTCTAGAAATCAGTTAGCTCAATGTCACTACAGTCCACCAAGGTGTATTTTAGAATGGAAGATTTGTCGAAATTGCTACTAAAGAAGCAAACACAACTCAAAAAAGAAACAAAAACAAAACCAACAACCAAAAAATCATCTAGTGAAGATGCGCAAAACTATGCAGATTAGTGTTACCTTAAAAAAGAATCCACAGCATACTTTCTGGTCATCGTCATACTGTTCTTTATCACTTTCTCCATCATATTTTTCAACAGCTATATCAGCCTTTTCAGGGGGTTTCAAATCTGAGAGGGAAACTTCAATTAGATTAACATTTTTAGGAGCTGTAGGTGGGAAAATGGGTTTAGGAGGTGGTTCTGTGGGTTGATTCAGTATGTCTTCATTTGGTGTTAAACATACAGTCTCTGTGATGGGCTGTGACAGAACTTCTGAAACTGTTGACTCAAAAGGTTTGATCTCCTTTTCTTCTGAGTTATGTATGTGCTGTTCCAAAGTCCCTTTGGATTCCAATTCCTCTTTTTTAATTTCCTCCCTAGGTTTAGGTTCCTTTACCTGAGGTTCTCCATCATCTCCAAAACATACAAATGACCTGGTCTGAATAGGAACCTGACTTGGTGAAAACCTCCTTAACCGAGGAAGACTATCTACAGACCGAGGGGGTGTCAATGTTCTATTCAAAGGTGTTATTTTTAATTCATTTGGCCTGGGAGTCCTTTGATTTTTAACAGCAAATGATGTACTTTTCCTGTTAGATGACTGTGGAGATGGATGGGTAGGACGAGGGGAGTCAGAAGAGAATGGTGCAATGGTTGATGACAGGCCTGTCTGCCTAGAAGATTTAAAGTCTCGAATCTGTTTCTGTGGAGAGGGCTGTGGAGGTGAAATCACCCAAGATTGTTGTTCTCTCATCTGCATTAACATCTCCTGCTGAAGGGACAAGCGCTGCATTTCTTGTTGTAGAAAATGCAGAGACGAATTTAACTTTTCAATGGATTTTGTATATTCTAAAATTTCACCTTCATTTAAAGTTTCTTCTGAGGGACTTGCCAGGTTCCACTGCTTCTCAGGATCAGTAGGTGTGGTTGGGGACTTTGGCCATTTGGCTTGAGGGTTCTCCATGCTTTCTTTTATATCTGCCAGGGACTTGCTCCTCTGTCCATCAGCTTTTTGTGATTCCTTTTCTCTTGCTCGGTCAGTGTATACTTTTTCATCTTCTGCACCAGCTGCTTCCTCTCGAAGCGGGGAAATCCCATCCCCTTTCTTTTTCACTACAGTGAGGAATGCTGTCCTTCCCATTTTCTGCCTCTGTTTAGTAAAAGCAGCTTCCATTTTCTTCTTTTGGGCTTCTATGGCACGCCGTTTTTCTTCTAGTTTCATCCTAAGATGCACCATTTCAGAAGCCAACAGCTGACTAGTGTCCCGTCCTTGTGGAAGGCCTGTTTCTTCTGGAATTTGTGCCCAAGCAACTACATGAGGAATATTAAGTTCAGAACCCTCTGGTGTAGTTTTCTGAGAACTGCTTCCACTACTTTTTCCATCAGTATGATTCAGTTTCCTAAATTTCTGTTCAGCAAAGCTGGTCATTTTAACTCCAGAACTAGAAGAAGCACTGCTGCCTGGTTGAGACTTGGTACTTATAGTACTTGGACAAGGACTGAGAGCTTCTCTGGGGTTGCTCATTCGCATATCATAATCTTGAAGAAATTTAGATGCATCATCCATGTCAGAGTCCAAGCTTACAGTATAATCTCTCAAAGAAGAATCTTCATCCATAGTTTCAGGAATATCTTCTGAAGGGACATGAATTCCAGTGTCTACTTCAGTATTGTCAGTTATGGGACTCAAGGCACCTTTTGTGTCAGTTATATCATCAGGACTAGACTGATTTAGCTTGATGTTTGAATTTAGGATACTCAATTCCTGGCTATGAAGAAAAAAACCATTTGCAATTTGGTCTGGCTGAGGTGTATGGGGAGATTTTTCAGTATCATGAATTATTTGTAATGCTTCTTCTATGCTTGGTGTCTCTATCTGGTTGCCAAACTCATCCAGAAGCATTCTATTTTGCAAAGCTCCATTTGGAAGCTTGTAATGAATATTTTCATTAGAGTTTAGTTCATTTGTATTAGGGGGCAAGTAAGATTTGGGGTCACTGTGAGAGTCTATATTAAGTTCTTCTTCAATGCTTTCTGCTTCCTCTTCTCCATTTACTGGCTTGAAGGACAAATTTTTCCTAATGTGTTTAGATGCACGATTATTATTGTTCAGGGTAAGTCCTTCATTACTAATGGAACGAATAATTCCTCTGTTTGGAGTAGACCTCTCTACACTATTTTCTTTATCAAAAGAAATATCAAATGAAACTCCATGCACTGAGGATCTAAAAAAAAAAAGGAAAAAAAATCCTTAAATAAATTGCATAAAAGAAAATTTTTAAAAACCATTCAACGACAATTATTTGAAATTGTATTTCCTTTCTTTCCCCATTTCTAATCACATAGTCCTAAGGCATTTGTAAGTCAGGCTATATAGCTAGCTTTTAAATTTAGCCCGTTTGAGCTCACCATTATCATCCTCTTATGTAATGCTTTTCAAATCTAGGCACTAACTTAAGAGTCTAGATTTAGCAATTTGGTTATCAACAAAAGAGATAGAGATAGAGAGAGAGAGAGAAATGACACGCACATCTTTGATCAGGCGGCTGCACTGAAAATAACAGCCCTCACCTTTTCTCTTTGGGCCACGTCCCTATGAAGCCATCAACGTAAGACAGAGATGAAGACCTTCTGATTCCTCCTTCAAATGAAACATAAATGCCACTGAAATTTTTGAAGCATTTTTAACTTACAGAAATTTAACAGACTTCACATCAATTTGAGTATTGACTGACAGCACTAAAATATAAATAGGTAGGAAGGATTAAGGATCGTTTTATTAAGAAAAGCAAGCATTAAAAAACAGACCAACT
Organism: Myrmecophaga tridactyla; assembly: GCA_004026745.1. Lineage (NCBI taxonomy): Eukaryota > Metazoa > Chordata > Mammalia > Pilosa > Myrmecophagidae > Myrmecophaga > Myrmecophaga tridactyla. The sequence goes on along the minus strand of PVIY010020063.1, from coordinate 16,094 downwards.
TTTTAGTACATAACAGCCACTTTTCAGAAAAAAAGACTGAATATTTTTGCTGATATATACGTATTCTGTCATTTACCAATTAATCTATTTAAAATGGTATTTTCCTAGACTTTTTCAAATACAATACCTGTGACTGAAGAATGAGCTTGGGCACATGACTGTCTAGAAGGCAAATGATGATGTGACTGTGTAAATGTAGCTCCTTCCCCACTGCAATGTAAAATAAATTAAAAATTTTATAATATATTTTAGCCCTTGAGTATATATTTTATATAGAATAGTTGAAGTCATAAACCAGACTATCACCTCTGATTCGCCATCTTAAATAAAATAGAGTAAGGAACCATAATACATTGTTTAAACAAATAATGACTGAGATTATGTTTATCTATACATATTTTATGTCTTTTTGCCAAAGAGCTTAAGTACTGTCATATACATCACAATGTCTTTATGAGATAACATCTGACATATTATTTTCATTTTACAAACAGAAAAACAGAAATAAAAAGTTAAAACTCATCAATTTGAAATATTTTGATCTAATCTAAATCTGTAAAAAATATAGGTACAATAAGTCCTTGTACAACAGAATAATGGCCTTCAAGGGCCTCCCTGTTCACAGAACTGTGTATTTGTACATCTCTAAGAGTTATATCAAGATTAATATAGCCAGCTGCAACTTTAAAGACCTCAATCCTACAAAGATAATGAAGCTTTCAGTTGCTTCTTTTTATTTATTTCTACCCTATTCCAATTAATGCAGGGAATTAATTGTCTACTTCTCAAATTACAGTGATATTTGGCCTGAATCAAGATATCCTCTTTTTATTTTTCTCTTTTTAAGTTGTAAGTCTGCCAACATCAAGTGAGGAAATTAAGGCTACCTCTCCCACCTCCACCTCCACCCCACCCACTTGAGAATAAAATGGGGAATAGGTAGTAGAGACTTCTCTAGTTCCTTCAAACAACATTATCTTTCTGGCTAATGTAAACTGATAAGAAAAACAAGTAAACCAAAGAATTCAAATGTAAATAGTAATGCTATATTCCTACTATTAAATGGAAGCGTAATTAATGAGCTTCTCCAAAACAACAATATCTGAAGAACGTATATAACCTTGCTCTGTCTGAAGTAAATGCTTATCTGAGGAAGTTAAGGCTTAAATCGTACAGAGTTTCTATTTGGGATGACGAAAAATTTTGGTAACGGATGATGGTGATATTGGTGATGAGAGTGATGTAACAACATTGTGAACATAATTAACAGCACTAAATTACATACATAAATGTAGTTAAAAGGGGAAAATGTAGGTTGTATATAAGTCATGAGAATAGAAATTAAAAAACAAAAACAAAGCCAAAAAAAACCCAGAACATAGCACTGTACAAACAGGGAACCCTAATGTAAACCATAGACTATAATTGATTGTATAATTATAGTAATATTCTTTGATTGGTTGTAACAAATGTACCACACTAATACACGGCTAGTTAATAGAGTATACAGGAACTCTGCATTTTCTGCATGATTTTTCTGTAAACCTAGAAATTCTCTAAAAAAAAAAAACAAATTTTTATCTGCTTCTGTGAAACTTTTCCCTCATCATATTTCCCCTCAGCTTTGTTCGTAATCTTGTTAGAGCTATCAGATAATACTTATACTATTCCCCAGTCATATTTGTTTGTATGATCCCTCCTTCAAAAACCATTTCCACTCTCTCCTAGATATGGCAGGAGGGTAACCATTTATAAAAGCAAATTATTAAAAACTTGTTCACTTTTTTCTTTCCCACATAATGGTTAAAGTGTTATAACTACCTATTAATTGCCTCACTTGTACATTTACATAGAGGATTTGATTTGGTGCAACTCTTATGAATATTATTGGCTGGTATCCAAATGTGTGCAGTAGCACTGCTGGAAGTATCTTTTGCTTTGCCTCCTTTCTTTGTATTTTCTTTCTTGTAAGATCATTATTTAGATATCAGTGACATTTGAAGATATGACTGAATTATTCTCAGGAAGAACTGAAATTCTTGAATCCTTTCTCGCAAAATCCTTCCCTTGGAATTCTACAGTGAGAGCACAGGGGAGAATTACAGAAAAAAGAAAGTTACTAGGAGCCTAGAATGACAGAAAGACTCTTCAAGGCAAAGAGTTTAAACATCCATCTTGGTTAAAAAAGTTTTTCTGCTAGGAAGAATGGGAAAAGGTAACCAGTCAGATGTCTGGGAGACATAAAGGATGGCAATGTGAATCATCTGTGGGGCCTAAATTTAGACATTTTCCAGTATCAGAATTGTAGAAGATTGTCTACTCAGATTTCTAGAAATAATTATGGAATAACTTACTCTTCAGGTAGCTATTCCAGAGATTTAACAGATTAAAACACTGTAAGAGTGATGACCTAGAAATTCTTGAGTGTTTTCTAAATTTCAAAGAAGGAAATGTCTCTATGTAACCCAGAAAAGCTCTGAGGAAATAATATGTAGAAAAAAGTAGCCCAAGAGAAAAATATAGAGAAGCTGCTAGATCAACAATATTCTAATCTAATCTCTTTTTAGTAAATCTCAAGGACAGTTATGGAAGAGAAAACTTAATGGAGGTAGTAAGAAAATTCAAAGTACTAAATCACAGGTTAACGGAAGGAAAATGCTTTCTTAATTTGTAGGAAATGCTTTAGACACATCAGAAAATTCACAAAGGTGAGAAACCCTACAAAGATAGTAAGAATATTATAAGGATTTTGTCAAGGATTTGACTTTACATTCTATAGCATCCACTTGAGAGAGAAACTTCTAAAATGTGAAGAATGAGTGATGGCTTCAGGACAAGTTCATATTTTTATCACAAGAATCCATACAGAATGTACTTTGAATTTCTTACCTATCATTTTAGATTGTATGTTAATAGATCTACTTCAATTTCTAAAAATCCATAAAATACATCAATTTTAAGTCCAAATTAAGTAAATTTTAGATTCTAAAATATACACGAAGAGTTGCTTATAAGATCTGCTGAAAACATTTTTAAACAAATATCCTTATCATATACTTGAGTCAGAAGTCAGGATTATCTTGATATTAAATGATAGGACATTTTTTTAATAAGCTTTCAATTCAGGTCCTCATATTAAGAATTAAAGCACTAAAATAAAGATACAATATTATAATAAATATTCTACTAGGATCTCTCAAGATGTACAGAAACCAGCCCACAAACCAGTAGGAGAAACTGCCCCAAGATTTAAAAAAATTTTTAAATCCAAATAGAATTTTAAAATGTTCCCTGAGCCCTAAGACTTATTATCCTTTAGGCAGCTCTCAATCATAAACAAGTTATACAGCCTAAGTTTGGTTTTAGGTTGGTTATTTGTACCTTAGAATATATGCTCCCTGTTTTCACTGTAGTTCATAAATATTTATGAAACACTCATTTCAACATAAATTTTCGTTACCTTTTAAGTTAAAACAGGCCTTCATATATTAAGTTAATTAAAACCTATTTAGTTCAAAATCCAACAGAAATTTTAAAAACACTATTATTTAATGCAATAAAATTTTATTTTGGTTTCATTAGTGAATAGAATGGAAACAGTGAAAATGAATTACATTCTACAATCTACCTTGAACTGAAATCAGAACTATGTGAGCTATCCAAGACATTTCTCTTGGCAGTACTGAAGACAGGAACTGAAGGCATATCTTTCACAGGTTCAGCTAGAATAAAAGATGAAATATCAAAATTACACAGTTAGCATGTTTCCAACATTATTTTAAGAATTCTGCACCATAAATTAACATTTAAGGTTAAATCTCCATTTCCCATATGACTTATAGTGAACTCATGGCATATTTAAAATTTTCTTCTTAAATACTTTTCAAACAGTCAATTATCTTGAAACTCTTCCTGAAGTATTCTGGTTTAAAAAAAATTACTTAAGACTAATGGAGAAGAAAAACTAAAATAAAATTAATACAGGTATTTAAAATAATAAATTTTAGTTTTTCATTTTGCTAAAGCTTTCATAGAACTTCTATTACATACGGTCATCTTTGCTTCTTTACAGAATAATTGGTATTTTGGTAGTAAGTTAAAGAAAGTGTTCCTCCTTGTAAACAGAGACAGCATTTCATAGAAGGCTAAGCCCACTGCTGTAGTTTTTTTCATTTGTTATAAATACCTTTGGAAAAAGATACAATTTACTTTTTGCCTCTGAGATCTAGTGCAACAGCTATTGAGTACTTTTAATAGATGAAAACATAGAAATCAGTGTATGGGGAAATTCTATGTTAATTATAAAATATTATACAAATATTGGTTATGATAATTACTAAAGACATCTGACTTTACTTAATGACCTTAGGGAAGAACTCAACTTCTTTATAGGTATCCCATTATATAATAACTCAATATCCAGAATCAGCCCTAAGCATCTTAGAGATACCAGAATAGATTAAATATTCATTATTGCATATTTCCCTGAATTTTGCCTGAGATGCAGTGGGCTACCTGAAGTAAGCTCATTCTGTTCACTAGAATTATATGTCTTCCCCTTGGCTACATATTTTTTTCCTCCCTCCTCATCTCTTTCTCTTCTTTTAATTTTTCATTTTGAGAGGGCAGGGGGGAAGAAGTGAGGACAGTGGTTGGAAGAACAGCAAAATCTGAAGCCAAAGAAAACTGCTAAATAGCTGGGCTGCATAACAATCATGTTTTAGGTTGGGTGGGATGGTCATCGGCAACAGAAAAAACTGGTCCCATAAATTATGCTGTAGAAAAGTTCTTTAGTGAAGCTAAACTTATAATTTAGGATTTGTTTTTCCTATAGAAATAAACCTCTGGTTTATTCACATAAAGCTCTGGTTTATATGACAGAAGCCAGTGAGAATTTTGTTATATTATATGAAATTTTGCTTTAGAGATAAGATATTAAGGAAGATTTTTGTTTTTTATACCCAGAGATCTTTGTAGAAACTCCTTTATTTCTTATTAGTTTTGTTCTTATTAAGTGCTATCAATAGATTAGATTACTGTTATAATTACAAAACCTATTAGGCTTAAAAATTCGTATACAAAACTTTCTATGGCTTAATGGCAAATCCAAATTACAGATTAAAAACCAAGCCATGATTTGACTAACAATGTTAAAAACTTAAAATGTGGTAAGGAATAAAAGGTAGGGGTGGGAGTAAAAGATGCTAAGAGAAGAAAATAGGTAAACAGTTAAAGCTAGTGATTAAAAAAAAGTTCTACATAAAAAAGTGGTAGGTTTTGATTCAGAGCCATTCTTTCGATTTTCTTTTTCTCCTCTCCTCACCATCTTTATCTTCTGTCTCAGAAAATTCAGTGTTTTTTAATATTGCAACACTCAGAATCCATCAAGGCTTCTCTCTACAATAAAACAACAGGCTTCTCTAGAAGAATACCCCGGTGAGTTATAAAAACTTTCCATTTTATGGGTTTATATGAACACACAGAATTTTAAATTACCTTCTTGTGGGCAAACAACACGAGGTTGTACGAATGATGGCTTCACAACTTCAAACCACCAGAAGAGCTCTGCCATGAACACCAAATAATTACTCTAAATAAGAAAGTTAAAATGAAAAGAAAACCTAGATTAGGCAAAATTTGGCCACGAATTAATTATAGATAGAATTTTCCTCTGCTCTATTTACTAAAATGTAGGTAAATCACTGGAGCATTATCTTTTATAGGCTATTAAACCTGGGATAGAATAGTAGAGTTTGTAGATAAAAATTCTAATACCTATTCACAACCTCTTTGCTGATTTGCTTTTTTACATGCATTAACACCTCTCATGTGTAATATTTTGAGACAACGTAATATAAGCTACTTAAACAGCTATCCAAGCTTTTGACACTCTGAAGAGTGGTAATGATTTTTAAAAATAATTAAATTTTACCAAAATCCCCAGAAGTTTCTCCCAAAAAATATCGGTATATTGTTAAAATATATCTATATACTTACAGTAATGTTAAACTCAGTAGTAACCCAGGCTCTAAGTAACACAAGGAAGTCTAGATTATTGTGACTAATTCTTAATAATTTTGAAATATATAAAATATTTATACAATTTAATATATCTATTTAATTTTGAAAAGCCATTAATAAGTCAATAATATCACTTACTTTTTTTGTCATGGGCAGGCTCCAGGAATTGAACCTGGGTCTCTGGCATGGTATCACTTACTTCTTATTATTTATATTTTAAAATGTAAGTTATTTTTAAAATGACATAATTAAATGAAAGGAGATATGAATGTAGAATAGGTGGTTGAGTCTAAGAATCTAGAGTGTTTTAAAGGATGGGGCACAGTAGTGAATAAGATTTGGTAGGTTTCCTACTCTACATTCAGTATTTACTTTTAAATATAAATCCTCAGAATAATCGAACATCTATATACAAATACATACAATATTTTAAGCATTATTAAAGTATGTAATTTTTTTTTCTAAAGAAATGAGAATGCTCATATTCCCTAGGGCTGTCTTTTGGGCTTGCCTTCTCAAAATTTTTACATTCTTAATTGTATTTCTCTTCCTATATATATTTATCCTTCCCCTCAATGGAATCCTTTCTATTAGTCTTTTAAACAAGCTCACGTCTCCCCTACTAAAAACAAAACGTTCTTTCATTAACTCACAATTCTCCATGTTCTCCCCATTCCCACCTCCTTATTATTTCACATACTTCTCTAAAAAGGAAGCCTATATTAACAATCTCCATTTCCTCCCTTTCTATTTCCTTAATCCACTCCAGTCTGGCCTTGAGTCACATCATTCCCCCCAAAGTGCATTTGCTTAAGTTTAATTAAACTAAATCAAAGAAAGATTTTTCAGTTGTCATCTTAATTTGACCTGCCAGTAGCATCCCATACTCCTGACCTCTCCCATCTCTGAAACTGCCATCCATTCCCATCAGCTACCAGACAACTTGTAACTATACTTTATAGTATATATATATATATATACACACACACACAACGGCCTTTAGAGCATTTGCTCTCAGATATCTCAAAGGAACCTCAAATGCATTATGTCCAAAATTGAACTAGTAATCTTCCCCACAAACCTGGCCTTACTCCAGTCCTATTTCATTGAACATACCACTGTCCCACCCAGTGTGCAAAACAGAAACCTAGGAGTCATCCCTGTCTCCACCTCCTCTCTCCCTTCCTACATCCAGTTGACTATTAAATCCTACAGATTTTGCATCCTAAATCTCTCTGGAATCCCCCCACTTCTTTCCATCTTCATCATAACTATTCTGATTCAAATTGTTTTCATCTCTTGTTTGGAACACAACAGCTTTTTTTCTCAAGCTTATTAAGAACAAACTCCTTTCCACTGCTCTTAGTATAAACAAGAAGCTTACCATGGCCTACAAGAGGCTACCTGATCCAGTCCTATTTCATCTTTCCAGTCTCATCGAACACTATATTCTCCTTGGTTCCCCAACTGACTCAACAGACTACAAAGTCCATAAGGACAGAATTTGTGGTCATCATTATATGTTAAACATTTTAAAACGCACCTGATTCTCAATAAAGATTTACCAAATAAATGCCTAAATGAATGGATATATGACTAAAAAAGACCAGTAGGCAAAACATCAAAATGCTAATAGGGAATATCTCTGAGTGATAAAATTACTGATGATTTACATTTTTTCTTTATATTTATCTTTACAGTTTATATTCTAAAGCCAAAGTATAAAACTGTTTTTTAAAGTATTAGTACTGGGTTTTACTCTCTTAGTAATGTTAACTGAAAGCTGACTGTATCTTTTAGAAAAACACCATTTAAGTGCTCAATAATGGTCTGTTGACAGGAAATGTAGGAATACTTTTGACCTTGGAAAGGCAGCAGTCCTAATGATAGAATTGTATTGTGTTTGGCCACAAGGTGTCAGTATGTTAAGAAACAACCTTCCCAGTATAACTAAAGTTCATGAAGATTATTTATGAGTTTATCTGATGATTAAACAGCAATAAACCCATCACCGTATTCCAGAAATTTACCAAATTAATTTCATTTACATTTTTCTTTCTTCCTACTGTTGTTAAGATGGTCATATCCCTATATATTAACAATATAAATACAGAAGAATAAAAAAATAAAATGTAAAGGTATGCCTTAATCCCTTCCCCCTAAATCTTAACATCCCACTCAGAAAAAATTATTTTGTTAAAAATTCTGTGTGGATCCTTCTACAGACCCTTTTTTCTGTGCATCTACATACATGTATAGATTTGCATACAAATAGGAAAAATATTTTAGAAAAATATATAAATTGCATCATGATACATAATGCTTGCTACCTGCACTCTTCACTTAATGTTTTGGAAGCTTTCTCTGTCAGTAGAAATACCTTTACCTCCTTCCTTTAAACAACTGAAATATTACAAAATATTTTAATTATAACCCTATTAAGATGCATTGTTTCCAACTTTTCACCATCATGAACAATCCTTATACATGTCTTCAGTACACTTTAAATTTGTTTAGGTGATGTAAAAATCCCCCCTAAAACGACCATGTCATGGGCGGCTGCCGTGGCTCAGCAGGCAGAGCTCCAACCTGCCGTGCTGGAGGTCTGGAGTTCGATCCCTGGTGCCTCCTGCCCATATGCAAATTAAAAAAAAAAAAAAAAAGCTTAAAAAAAAGACCATGTCAGTTTATACTTTCACCAAAAGCAGAAGAGAATGCTCATTCCTATACCTTTATAAACACTTGTTATTAATGTTAAAGTGACAACATCATGGACTGTCATAAAATATTCAATTGAAGTAAAAGTTGTGGTTCTAATAACTGAGCAAAGAAAACAGAATGAAAATAGCCTTCTCTGAGGACAGTTATATATTTCATATTTGCCCAATTCAAGAATATTTCTTTATATCTGGATAATGCCTGGACTGTTCACCTAAACATACAGCTATATATTATTTATTGGAAGTATAAAGCGTACAACTTAAACATATGTGGTTAATCTTATGTCTCAATGTATTTAGTGAAATGGTTTTTTGTAAATTTTCTAACAAGCACGTACCAGAAAAGGCATTAACCAGATACATGTGGAAATATTTCCTAGCTTCCTTTTTTTTTTGGTATGGGCAGGTATCAGGAATTGAACCTGAGTCTCCGGCATGGCAGATGAGAATTTTGCCACTGAGCCACCACTGCACCGCCCTTTCCTAACTGCCATTTTGATAAAAATGAAACAGAGAAGAAATTTCTGCCAGTGAAAAGAGAAGTCTTCCTATACTGTTCATGGCTAAAATGTATGGCATTTACTTCTAAGTGGCAAGGTGTAAACCTTTAAAATTAATCAAGGTTTTTCTTTTGATATGTTGGTTGGGCATGGGCAATATTTGGGGTCAACAGGAGTAGTAGCTTATTTGGAAGTGCGTTTACCCATGACTTTATCTTCTACCCTCTTAATACTAAACCAGAGGATGGCAAAGGAAAAAGAGAAAGATAGAAAAGAACAAGAATTTAAAGAACCACAAGGCACTGACATTGCTGTGAGAGGATTTTAGCAGGTTCTATGACATTGGCATTGCAACCAAGATTAGAAGTGATAAAAAGTGTTCCTCTCCAGACTGGGGGAAAAAAAAGAAAAAAATCCACTACAAAATAAGATCCTTTTTGGGGGGGGGGGCGAAGGTAGACGGTCTGGGAATCAAACCCGGGTCTCCCACATGGAAGGCGAGCATTCTACCACGGAGCCACTCATGTACTCCATTTCTTTCTTTCTTTATTTATTTAATTTTTTTTTTACACAGGCAGGCACCAGGAATCGAACCCAGGTGGCATGGCAGGCAGGAACTCTGCCACTGAGCCACCATGGCCCGCCCACCATTCATTTACTTTTTAAAACCTTAAAAAGGAGATGGAAAATTTTAGGCAGGTATAAAAGAGATATAAAAGAATTTTGTAGCTATGGGTCCATGGGAATAACAAGGTATTGTTTCACAGTATGTAATTCTGAGAAAAACTGCTGCTTAGAAACAGATATGCTTGAGACACATGGGTCTATCTTCCCCCATTCCCCACAGAAAATATGTTCCAAGGGAACTGACAGTGACCTTTGTTTTGTTTACTGATTTATCCTAACCACCTAGAACACTGCTAGTTGCTCAATAAATATTTCTTGAAAGAATGGCAGTAAGCAATGGCCTAAAAATTTACAGCCAGGGTGTGATATTCTGAAGTAAGGAATAAATGCTATTAGCTAATAAAACTGAATTCCTTTGGAAAAGGTTCATTTCCAGACTGCTTGAATGTTTTCTTCTCTTCTTTCCCATTCAAGGTTTTGTAGGGGTTATCTCAAGTGGTGGGACCTAAAGGATTCCTTCCTCCCAGACATATTCCAAGGTCCTGAGGAAAGCTGAAAGTCACAGTACCTTCATTATGCTACCTCCATTATGAACCCACTATTTTGGGTTTGCATCTCTATTATAGCATTGTATTGTCATTATTTATTTAAAAGTATGTCTTCTCTGCCAGGCTATGGAGATCTTTCAGGAATGTAAGCACTAGGAAAAGAGGTTTTGTTGATTTGTGGTTTTGTTTCTTGTCTAATTTATTCATTGCTCTATGCCCATAATTGAGAATAGTGTTTGGCACATGGAGACATTCAATAAATATTTGTTGATGAATGAATAAATGAATGAATCTGACAGCCCTAGTACAATGTCTGACATATAACAAGCGCTCACTAAATATTTGTCAAATATTAGTATGGGTCCTGAAATGTTCCAGAAGTTAAAATAATCTCCAATTTTTACCATTTTACAATTTCTGGCAAAGATGCATAATGCTGCTTATCTGTTCATCTCTTCAAATAATGTCTTTATTAGAGCTTTGTCAAATTATGCACATTCATCACTTAGTGGTAATTCTGAGTAGCTGCAAATAAATCTAAAATTCTTCAAAAGCAGATGTACCTAGTTCATTTTCACAATCTGCTTTCTATTGGTTTACAAAAACATAAATAGCATCCGTGAGGACTGCCTGTGTGTATATTCACAAACAGAATGTGCATGTGTCTCTCACTATGTATTTAAAATATAAATCTTAACTGTCAAATAAATTACCTAATATTTTAATTTTAATTACTTTTCCCCACCTTCGTAATGTAAAAATAAAGCCCCCAAAGTCTTTTCTATTCATAAATTATACTACAGTTATACTGTAGTTCCAGATTTTAGAAAACCATCTGTATGACTAAATTATAAAACATTTTGGTTTCTGAATTCACCTTATATTAATACCAATATTACTACAACAATCTTTGAAGGATAAAAAATAATCCTTAAAATGTTAAAAACATAGTATTAATAGTACAACCTAATTTTCAAATATCCATTTGTTATGATCTTTTAAAACATATGATGTAAGCATAAATAAAATATATTCCATTTATACAGTTAAGGAAATGATATTACCCATGTGAAATTTTAATTATGCCCTGAACAAAATCTGAAAGCAAATTTGGCCCAAATAGAGTCAAAGGACAATAAAGGTGATAAATTCCATATTATCTGAAAGCAAAGGAACAATTATGTACAACCCTGCAGAACAAGGAAACTAATAAGCAGTATCTCATGCTCAAAGATTCAGTACAAATAGATAAGTATGCAAGAATGTCATACTGTTTTATATAACTAAATATAATACATATTTAAGCATTATGGTAAACAGTATAGAAATAATTTTCAATTAAGTTGTTTATTAAAAATTTTTAAATTTTACAAGTAAAAGAGGCCTTCATTACTTAAAAAGAATTTTTGCTGTTTGTTAGCATCTATTGTTCAGAAACATCTAATGTCTTACTCTCTATTTTGCCAATATTAGGACAACGGATCAATTTTGTACTACAACTTTAATTTTGATTTGGTATTGTAAAAGAAACCTGAAGCTAGTAATATATTAAAAATATAAAATAAGCAGAAAAAAATCAAACAAAAACTATTATTTTCAAAAGCTATTTTGACTGATAATAATCAATTTGTAAACTTTAGGTGGCTAGTCCATTTATATATCTAGCTCTGTGTTTGTTCAATAAACTTAAAGCAAAGGAAAACAGAGAATAATTTAATCTACCTTTATGGATGAAGCAGCATAGAGCATGTCTTCAAGAGTGAAATGGCAACACTGGTTCAAATATTCTTGGCAAAATTCTTGAATCAGCTGCAGATTATACAGGCTATCAGCCAAAGACATAGCTTCTTTCAAACAAATATCTTCAAATAGGAAAAAAGCAAGGTGATGAGTCTGGGTTAATTTGATAATATAATATTTCATACCCACTTTGTAATTAGTGATTTAGTACAAATACAAGCAAAATACATATAAAATATAATGGTTATTATACAGAAAGACTTAGAAATTAAGGACTACTATTCTCAACTATCTTCCTCAAGAATTATGTATAAATATATACATCCATGTTTCCATAAATTAAACATAAATTATATATAATCTTTTCAATAAAGCCTTCATTACTTATTAAATATTACTGTCTAAAATATGTGTTACTGTATATCTATGATGCAGGAATATTTCATTGGAGCACTTACCCTCTAACCTGACAACATCAGGACAGTAAAAATGAATAAGGGCAGCTAAAGCACAACCATCAGTACCATCCTTCAACAAATTTTCTACCAATGGAATGCAAGGCAATTGCTTAAGCAATGTTTGCTCTTTCCTATAACGAGCCTACAATATAAAAAAATGAGATGAAATAAGTACTGAACAACATACAGGAAAAAAACAGTATTACAGATTGTAATGTAGCAGTAATAAAATGTACACCAAGAGAAATCAGAAGTACTCACCAACATCCTTCCTTTCTGGGCAACACTAGATATTACTTTACCAAAGTTAAATACACAGCAACAGCAGTATATTTTCAATCCTAAATACTTAATATTATATTATATTGCTAATTTATATGAAGTGACATTTAGATTAAATATTTAACTATAGAAAGTATCACAAAACAGATTTTGAATACTGTATATCAAAATCATCAATTCTACTCTGGCATATAATAAAACCCATTTACTTTATTATTAGACTTAATTTAGACCGAAAGTTCTTTCATGAAAAGAGCAAGAATACTATGGGAGCTAAAAGAATTACTAGTTATCAAATCAGGTGATGATAGAGGAATATGATTCCATTCATAAGGAAATTTGGCAATAATATCAGTTTTAGGAACTAGGATAATCTCACCAAGATTTTCTAGTTTATCATTATAGTGCTGAGATAAGATAATGCAAATAAAGTATAACAACTTTGAACATAACAAAAATCTCCCATTTCAGGTTTACATTAACCAATAACAGAATATCAGAATTTCTGCTTTCCCTCAGAAAAAAGAAAGTAGTCTTTTTTTAAAAGACTACTTGGCTGTGGCTGGATACAAATTTTTAAGATGGTTTTCTAAAAATGACACATGCCGTAAAATCTAGTGGTTGAGAGAACAAGCTCTTGAGTCAGATTACCTGGATTCAAATCCTTGTTTTACCACATATTAGCTATGTGACAGTGGGCAAGTTACTTAAGCTTTCATTTCTCAGTTTCCTCATCTGTAAAATGGGGATAATAAAGTACCTACTTCAATGGATCACTGGAGGATTTTACAGGAATGATGGACATAAAGTGCTATGCACACTGCTTATGAAATGTTAGCTCTTATTAGTTAATAATTCTCCTAAAGCCAAGAAAAATAATGCTGAAGATCCAGTGACAGTGAAAACTGAAGTATTTTATTAGCAAAATTTATGATTATATAGGCTAATCATATTTAAGTAGAATTCCTTTTTAAAACAAGTAATTAAAATTAATTTTTTTTAACAACATATAATCCAGTCATCTTTATATTTTATAATTAAAATGTAATCATGAGAGAAAAGATTTCTGAGAACAAAAGTAGAAACATAAAAATTTACTGAACAAGAATGTTTAACATTTGATGATTTTGATTTCTTTTAAATGGTATCCCTCAGAAAAGCATATATATTAATGAAGAAGGAGATTATTTATTCCTGTTTTTCTCTCACTGACTACCCCAAGGACAAAACTCATAGAACATGTTTTCCTCTTGAAGACTGTGCTATTAATCAGTGTGGCCTAGATAATCTGTGGTTAATAGAATGTTCCCAACTCAAGAGTACTTACAGTCAGAGAAAAATTACTTATGTGTAATATATAGACTCTTTAATTGATTACTGATTTTTTTAAAAGTCCTTAAAACTTTCTCTGTTTGCTGGTAGAAGACAGCTTAAAAATCAACCCAAATTTTTTAAAAAGAGAAAGAAAGAAAAAAGAAATCAACCAGTACCATCTTCTGGCCTTAAATTACTTTTCTCATTCTTGGAAAGCACTGTTCCAGATCCTTATAGTCTTTCCTTTGGCCATTTAGAAACAAAATAGTCTGTCTTGTGGAAATCCTCTAAACTGAACAGTACTCAGTCTCAGATCTCCCAGGTCTTTTCTAAAACTAGCTTGTTTGCAGCCTATAATCTGAATTGGACTGAGTTGAGTGCCCAGGGTCATGGAACAATGTACTGAACTGTGTGATTTGTTCTAGCGGCCTCTGCCAAGTAGCACTTCTGTACAAAGCACACACACACATATATACGCACACAGAGCTTTATACAGTTTTAGCAAAAAACATCCTTGGTTTAGACGACAGAATCAGAGAGTTGTAGGTGGTATGCCAAAACATGTTCCTTAAGATTGCATCCTACAAGATATATCAGGTAAATCAACTCTAAATCTTGAAGTTATATGCAACCCCCAGAAAAGTTCATTTACAATCATAGAGCCTTTTATATCTGAACATCCTACATGCACTATAAATTAACTGCATGGAAATATTCCCTGTTCTTTTCTATATAGTTGGAAATTTGGAATTTAAGAAGGGTATAATATTTTCTTATTTCCACATTATGGTGTAGTTTAAAGTTATATTTTTATTCCTGTGGGTGAAAATGTCTTTTTATTTTTAAATGTTTTTTATTGTTAAATATAGCATATATACAAAGAAAAAGCAATGATTTTCAAAGTATACTTCTGTTAGAGAACAGATTTCAGAGTTTGTTACGGGTTATCATTCCACCATTTCAGATTTTCCTTCTAGTTGCTCCAAAACACTGGAGGCTAGAAGAAATATTTTTTTCTTTTTTGTGAAAAATAACATATATACAAAAAAGCACTAAATTTTAAAGCACATTGCAACAATTAGTTGTAGAACAGATTTCAGAGTTTGGTATGGGTTACAATTCCACAATTTTAGGTTTTCACTTCTAGCTGCTCTAAGATATTGGAGACTAAAGGAAATATCAATATCATGATTCAGCAATCATACTTGCTTTTTAAACCCTACCTTCTCTGCATAACTCCACCATCAACTTTGATCTTTGTCACACTCTTTAGAGATATCTGGGCTATGCCCATTCTAACTTTTTCATTTTGGAAGGGGCTGTTGATAATATCGGATAGAGGGGTGAACTAGTTGATGTTCTGGAGAGACTGCCCCTCTGCATTTCAAGACTTATCTGGTCCAGGGACCCATTTGGGGGTTGTAGGTTTCTGGAAAGTTACCCTAGTGCATGGAACCTTTTCTTTACAGTATCTTTTTTTTTTTTTTTTAACTTTTTTATTGTATAGTATAACATATATACAAAGCAAAGAAATAAAAACACAATAGTTTTCAAAGCACTCTTCAACAAGTAGTTATAAAAGTAAATTTTTTTTATGTGGTCTAACCATGCAGTTTTAATCCTGAAAGGTCAATCCTTCAAGACAAATTAGAATTTGATATAATATAGGTCCAAAAATGGTAAAGACACACAGAACCAGTCGCTTTTTATCCCACAAAAGTTATCTTCTACAATTCAGGCTGAGTAGGAAATTATTTTATTTAAGATTATTTTTAAAATACCAATAATTTATACCTTTAATTCAAATTAACTTACTAAAATGGTACAAATTAATGAGAAACCTATATCCAAAATTTTTTATAACTACTTACTGATGGTCTGTGG